>OZ018326.1:36507700-36697700 GCA_963969495.1 Ceratothoa steindachneri | reverse complement strand
GATAAAATTCAACTCATTATATATTATAAAACAACAAAAGACAGCAATCTCGTGATGAAAAACAACCTGTGCCTAAACTCCTCGAATCTCAAGTGAACCAACATAGTTTAGTAGTTCCTATGCCCCGATAAAGACTCTAAGCTTTATAACAACTAAAAATATATTGGCAGGATAACCTCTACACTTTCGAGACATTTAACAAAGCATCTGTGAAGCGTAGAGCCGAAAAATTATATGGAGAGTGCAAATAACATTATCCTAACGAGAGATATGCTAGTTAACCACACCGTTATTAAAAGAAAAGAGTGTAATAAAGCTAGGCTGAACATCTTATAAGCCATATTAATAACTAAGATCAGCCGGCCATCAACAGTCAAGCGACAACCTGGAAAATAACATTAAAATTCCATTCAACGGACTGGCCCGTTTCCTCTAACGTTACGCTGAACCTAGGCGGAATAAATATCCCATTAAAATCGTTTTCTTTCATTCTGTCAGATCCCACTCCGCTCATTAAAATCGGGAAAGGAGGCATAAACATATTAATATGCTCCGAATATGATTGAATAAGATTCAAAGCTCAGCAATTTATTTTGTTTTTTACCATACACATTCATTTAAAAGAAAGATGAATACAGGACATGTGGTCTACCATCTACAAGATGGAATAAAAAAAAGATAGTTAGTAGAAGAGAAAGCTTACAAAGGAAATTATTTAGGGAGAAATACACCATGGTCTTCGACAAAATTTGAATACCTATATATATATATATATATATATATATATATATATATATATATATATATATATATATATATATATATATTATGTCGTAGAATGACCGCGACATATACGCCACTTCTACCCAACAGGCGTGGTGATTCAAGGTCAAACAGGGTGGGGAGGGGGCGAGTGCGAAGTAAATAAATTCAAAAGGGTGAGTGCAGTTGCCCGATATTAACTAATGAAGGCTCCAGCTATGAGGGTTATGAAAAAATAAACTTTAATACTTACACAGTTATACATAATAAATCGGTTAAATGAAATAATGGCAATAGATACTCTATGTATATAAGAACCGAACGTATCAGAGCTACTCAGAGCGGCCTCTACGTAAAGAGGGGGGGGGATCGAGAGGTAACACGAGCCTCTGTACAAACACACACAGGGAGGAGTGGCGGGATATCCACAGATGATTCGTCTCAGCCTGGCTTGGGTTCGAAGCTTTAAGAGATGTAAAGTGGGATCGGATGGTTATTCAAGGAGCGTTAAGCACGGAGAGTTTAACCTCTACTAGTAACACTAACTGGAGGGATTATCCGTGCCAAACGAAATGTATCGAACTCAAGAATGGCCTAATTGTAGCGAGAGAAGAAGTTGATTGATTCTGAGAGGATTCAACATCTCGAAGTTGTAATAAATATTTCTTCTCAGCTATATGAATCCAGGTTCTACTCGCGTTCGAATTCATTTGAGGGTGTTCACCAAATAAGTTCGTATCTCGATTTACAAACAATTTGATAAAAATAAGTCTATTTTGAACTTTAGGTTTAATAAGATGAATGGCTGGAATTAGTGAGCCTAAATCCCCTTTTCGATGGAGGGAGTAAATGTGAATGGCAAAAGAAAGACTTTTGAATCCTATACACCGAGTACTGGTTCAGAAAGTAGAGCGTCCTTCTTCGGTGGATGGGGCACAAAATAAAGAGGAATAGAAGAGTTTTGACTCTTGAAGTGATGTGATCGACTGTGTTGAATAATGTGGTAGAGTTTCCCAATATTTTATATGTCTAGAGAAAGTTGATGTGTCCAATGGGTTTTTTGGGGAAGAGCTTTGTCTGAAGTGACTGTTCGTTGATGTGTGTTCGACTGAGAAAGAAATCAGAGCAGACTCAAAAAGATTTATAGGAGGATAGATAAATAGTGAGAAAAGGAGTGATAATAAATTCGGGAGAAAGTTTTGGAAATGTTTATAGGAAGTAGTTCCAGTAGATTGAGGTTAATAAACATTAAACAAATAGAACGAAATTGGAAATGTCAGTTTTGCGGGAACTGATGTTGATGTGATTTAGAACGAAGACATATGAGCAAAGGGAAATAAGAACATCTTTAATAGGCAGTCGGAAGTTTTGTGTCAGGGAAAATAAGGTGTAGAGTTCTTATACACGATTTCTAACAATATCTTCAGACTCTGAGAATAGACATCATAATATAAAGAAGGGTTGCCTTCCTTTGATATCAATACCTCCATCACTTAAAATATTCCGCTCATTCTTTTTCACTTTGGTAATTTAATAATTCTAATGGCATGCTATTTTTTTAATTAAAGTGTTCTAATTTTACTTAATTTAAACAATTATTGGTTAACTAAATAATTTCACTGTATTATATATTGATAAATACTACCGTGTATGCTTATATTCTTTCTACAGAATCCTTTCTACAGGTCATTAGTTAAAAAGAAATATGACAAAGTGTTCTTCATTTTCCTAAAAAAAATAAGGTTTGATCGAACAACTAAACCGAATTCAACATTATATATATATATATATATATATATGTATATATGCAAGAGGCAATCAGATAAATTCAAGTGAGCTACAATTCTTAAATAACTCCCAGTCCTACCAAAGCGAATATTACAGCCTCCCTGAAAATATTGGAGAAAATTCCACTATACTAATGGAAACAAATTAAAATCTGCACATATTGCTAAGATTACTTACAACAAAACGAAAGGTTATTTTAAAAAAGTATAAATAATAAAACAATAATCAAAGCTGTTGTTTTATTCATATCATAAGTAAACCTCTATAAACTTCAACAGAAGTATAATCTTTTGGAAGCAAGTAATGAAATTTAATAAAAACGTGCGATCAAATCCCATTATCTAGTTTCTTCAGTATAATAATAATAATGCAGATCCTAACGAATTCTTTAAACCTGTACACACAAGTGCTAGTTATAATTACGGCTAAATTATATAAATAAATAGGATCAAAATATTTAAAAAATTTAAGCTCTTCTCCTTAATTATAAGATTTCTGTTTTTTACACTGACCAACACAAACTTTATTGAATCAGTTTTTAACTGATTTATGGCGATTTTGACGTGCCAAATCAAAAATTCATATTTATTTTTAATCAGGTCAACTTTTTGATTAATCGCTGGTGCTTCGAGGGCATCCCCTTACAGCGAAGAATTAAAGAGATTGTGATTAACTCCATCCCCTCTAGAACAAAGAGAGGAATAAGGTGCAACGTTCTATCCGTGGAAACAGTCACCTACTACATCGTGAAGGACGAGCTTTTGTACCGCACTTGCTCAGATAGTAATAGTTCTGAAGGCCATGCATTATGCATTACCCACTCCCATGTCACACTCATCTTAAACAGTGTCCGTGACAGTTTTTTCTCTGGACACTTAAGACAAACTAAAACGGCTCAGACAATTTATAAATATTTTCATTGGCCCGGTGCTGCAGGTGAAATTTCGTGTTATTGCCGATCGTGCTATATATGTCAGAAAACAGCCGCAAAAGGACGTGTCAAACCCTCTCCGTTGCAGAATGGAACCATCAATTTCGAAAACTTTGCCAGCGTGGTAATTGACCAATTGGTCCCCCAGGGTGAAAAAACTTGCGCCATCGTGGATATGACACTTCTAACCAATAAAAGCATTTGAGATCGTTCATAGGATCTGCATCATTCTACCGACGCTTTGTCCACAATTTATCCTCTCTCTCTGGCCCTCTTTGCGACTTGCTGGAGAAAAAGTCACGCGAACACCTTTTCTTGACACCGTTAACCGTCGGCGAGTTCAACCCGCTTAAGGGTAAATTAGGTTCCACCCATATTCTCCGGCTTCCCAAGGGATAGGCTGCATCCTACTCCATATGGTGATAATGGTGAAAGCTTCCCCATTGCGTACGCAAGCCTTAAGCTTCTTCCGTGTGAAAAAAAAATTATCACGTAATCGAGCGAGAGCTTTTGTCTATCATATGGTTAATGAAAAATATAGGGTGTACCTCCTAGGTAAAGAATTCTGTGTTGAGACCGATCACAAGCCCCTCTCATATTTGCGATGTGGTGAACAATAATGATAGGCTTATGCCGTAGAGCTTATTCCTCCAGGAATTTCCATTTAAGATTGCATATATCAAAAACTCAGAGAATTGTGTCGCAGATAGCCTAAGTAAAAACCCCATAAAATCTACACCAAGCTAATCTAAAGGAAGTTTTATGATATTTAAATTGTATGACTGAATTTGGGAGGGGGGGAGTCATGTTTGTATATATGTATATAGTAGTAAATATTTGTGTTCGCAAACTGAGAACGATCATGTAACCCTTTGTATTGTCCTAATCAATTGATTTCCTTGTAATATATACATATTTCCCTTCTATATTTATTCCTGTATTAATTATCTTTTTTTGTGTGTGTGTGTGTTATTTGATATTATAGCTCTAGGGCGTTATTGTCCTGAAATGATCGAAACTCTGTTTGAAATTAATTTTGTCCTTGTAAGTCAACACTCTTTTTGTCCTGTATCAATTTATTTATTCCTTCTTTGTGTACCGGGATACTCGTTGTATTTATATATGCTTTAGCCACTGGAGTTTGTTTGAAATAAGGTCAGGAATCCACCAGTGTTTTTCAACCCCCTGAAGTTGGAAAAATTGGTACGGCTAAAACCCATCCAGCGATTATCAGATGTCACTTTTTCCCCCAGAAGTATCATCATAGAAAGGGAGGAGATGTGGGGAATAGAGATTAATACCGCCATGTGAACAAGAAGCATGAGGTTCTGCACAAGGAAAGCAACGCGGAGAAAATTCGTGCGAACCGTGAGAGACTCAAGCCACTTCCGCTGATAAGGGAGAAGCAAGAATTCCAAGTGCTCGGGCTCAGGAAGACGCTGCCCGCCTCTTCAAGCGTTATCAGGAAATCCAGCTGGCATTCATCCATATCAACCGGTAGAGTAGTGGTTTAGAAAATGGCCCTTCTTAGCCTGAGGCATTTTCGCTTACGGCAGGCCCCTATATAATGCTAGGCTCTGCCGGGAAAAAGGAGTATAAGCCCGCTTTCTGCATGAGACACGTCATTTTCTCGATTCAGCTCCTTCCCCAACTCGAGCTGGAAAGCAAGGATTCTCACCGAAGGAACTTAATCCCAGTATAGTGGCTATCATTGGATTCGGTTTTGACCTCGTCTGGCGCATATATTCCCTCGACTTCATTCCTCGAGGTTAAGCTCCATTGATTATGATTTACTCGTTTGATCAGACAATCCCTGTGTCGTCTCATAAAGACTTAACCCTTAAAGTAAGCTCCAGCGACTAAATTGTGGTTTCTTGAGTAGTCCCCCGTAAAGTGTATTTTCGTATATTGGCTCAACAGCAGCCACTTGTAAGCTCACGTTTAAGTTAATATAATCGGTTCCAGTAATTCGTTTATCTCATCCGTGTAATTCTTTAATCTGATTCGTCTGCAACCTTTTCCATTTTTATATGTCTTATATCTCTTGGAATTACTTAAAGATTATTTTTGTACCTACCTTTCATAGCACCAGAGTCTGCATCCTTCTTTATTATATTAACGGCCAATTGCACTCGATTCTGTAGATAAATCTTTCTCCCCGCTCGAATTGGGAACCCCATTCCCCTATCGTCCCCCTTGTCTCTCGTCTGCAGCTGCGAGTAGACGAGCGAAGGTCACTCAAATCACCTTGCTTGCCCACTCCGTCTGAATATAATACACACACACACACTCACACACATATATATATATATATATATATATATATATATATATATATATATATATACGGGAAAATTAATACTAGGATTCCAAGCACTTTCGAACTTTATTTCAAGTTCTTTATCAAGGAATAACAAAACTATTGAAAATTGTAATATTTATAAGGATGATACAATTTTCAATACTTTTGTTATTCCTTGATAAAGAACTCGAAATAAAGTTTGAAAGTACTTGGAATCCTCGTATTAATTTTCTCTGTCGGCTTTGTTGCATTTATTGCTTACTCACGCGATACTTTGTGAGTTTTTCACACACACACACACACACACACACACACACATACACACACACATATATATATATATATATATATATATATATATATATATATATATATATATATATATATATATATATATATATATATATATATATATATATCTATATATTATATAATGTTCAACAGAAATCCCAAGGCGACGAGAGAGTAAGATTTAGCGGAGAGGATATACAGGAATTCGGACCGTCTAATGCAATGGCTTCTAGACTTCTCCAACTTCGCCATCCTACATGATTGGTTAGCCCGCTTCTCTTTGATGGGGACCACTGTTACCTCTATTTTTTCATTTGAATTTTCGAAAAGGTTCCTTTCGAAATAAGATTATTCGCAATTGCTAGCTTCGAATCTGAACCTGAGAGGACGATATTATTAATTGTTCAAATGCAGTGTCTGGCCATAAAATTCCGTGTGAATCCTGAATATACGTAGGTGGAAGGCAAACAGATAAATTCTCATGAATTCATACTATCGTTGTTTTGATTTGTGTACCTAACTTCTCCAACTGCATCTAATGAAAAAGATGTGACCATTTCAGAACACAAACTCAAAAACAACCTCTAAGCAATTGTTGGAGTTAAACCATCTAAAGATGCGTCTTTTAAAATCTGCCACGTTAGTTAACCTATTAGGTTCATTTATTAGAAATGATAGAGGATCAATGACCGGTTATGGTAATAACCAGATTAATGCCTTCATCGTCAGAAAGTCATTTGTTACTTTTTACAATGAATTATTTTTTCCCTATCATTGTTTCCGACGGCGGTCAATCTATCACGGCACCTAGAAATCCCTGTTGCCTCGAAGTTATAAGGAAACCAAAAATATTAATTACTGGAAAGTAATTTTATCTTTTTAATTTCTTTCAACATGATAGTGATTTTTGATCACTATTAATCCCCCAGAAACTATGAAATTGATATAATTTATAAATATATATATATATATATATATATCATAGGCCAGGGCTGGCCGCCGTGCTGACGGGATCTAGTGCTACGTCCTGCGGCCCCAGCTTGGCCTCTCTTCTTTCCTTCAGATACCCTGTATTTCTCCCATACTTCGTCACTTTTAAACAACCTCTCCTACAACTTTCTCTGGTCAGCCTCTAATTTCATAGGGGTAGATGCTGACCTTCTTCTCAGCCAACCGTCCCAGATCGGGGCTGAGGAGGGAGGGGACAATGAGCCCTGCGCTGGGGTGGTTGGTTTTTAACAACCTGCTTCATCACATCCCATACCTTCCTCACATCCCTTTTCCTCTCGTCTTCAAAATCTATCTTTTTCCGCCGTGTTCAAGGTGGAGCCGCCATTCCGATTGACTGCCAGGCCACCAGTCGGAAGGGGTGGTCCCAAATGGCGCCACCTGGCTCTGCCAGGCTTGTAAGCACCTCTTGCAGTGCAGGTTACTGCGAGAGGTTATGCGCTATTGCGTTCTGCAGAAAGTTAAGGGGCACCATGCCCGATGATGAGAATATCACAAAAATCTACTTAATTTCCCCTGTAACAACGACAGAGCCGCCCTTGGGCAGCTCAACCGAAAAAATTCGAGGTCGCCACCCCTGTGCTTGCGCAGGGGATCCTCCATATTTCTCTAACCGGAGAGGAAGCTTACTCCTCTCCTAAGAATACAGGTGTAGGGGACTCCCCTTCACCCCCTTTTCTGGAGGTGCTTTCGGGCACCTGCCTATTACCAGCGGCAGTCCCTCCTTTTCTTTCTAAGAGGACTGCAAAGAAAGCAGGCAGGCATCCCATTGCCGACCGCCCCTCATTAAAGCGGCTCGGTAGGACAAACCGTCTTAAGGGGAAGAGGGAAGCCAGGCTTCTTTGGTCGCATCCCTCAAAAGACCAGCTGGCAAGGATACTAAACCTTGCCGGGGTTAAGGCCTGTAACTCCCCCACATGACTGCTGACTCTGCCAACGGGATCTGCGATGTCCTCGAGGGGATGGCCAACTGAAGGCCCCTTCTGTGATAGACATGGTTCTTGAGAAAACCCAGCCTCAGACGGTAGGGCCTTCCATTGGGAAAAATCCGGGCTCGACGCCAAGCACCGAACCCGAATCTGCCCTTATTTAAGGTACCCCTGAAAGAGGTGCGGTTTCCAAGACAGTACAAGGAGGGGAAGGGTCTCCTTTAACAGGTGCTCCTGCGACCACAAAGACTTTCTTCATTTCACAGAAAGACCTGGCTGAGGCCGGTCCATCTGGCCTGCGGGCTCCTACTGGTAGAGGTGAGAAGCGGGTTCATACATCGCCCTCCTCTCCAAAAAAGAAAAATACAAAAAAAGACTAAGAAGAATTGGGGCTCCTCTCTATCCACAGGGGCTGTGAGGATGGATGAGTCTGCTGCTAAGGTAAGCGACCAAGTCAAGATCGGCACATTTAGCCCCTCTGCCCGTTCCAAGGGTACGGAGCCCTTGACTATGACAAAGACCAAAAGTGCACAGGGTGGAGCCTCACTAACCTCAGGGACACTCATTCAAAAGTTACCTGGCGTTTTCGAGCACGCTGGCTCCAAATGCTCCCCTCTTTTTCGCTCCACTGATGGCACCATGTTGGCCAAGGGCAGCATGATCCTTTAGAGAGAGGATTAGCTAGTTCAATTAGTAGAGAGACGAAGGTGACCCGTTTCTCAGACGAGAGCCTTTTAGCGAATGCGGTGAATCCAGCCGAGGTGGCAAAGATAAGTGCTCTTCGGACACTTCATGGCACCCTGGTCAGTGTGAGGCAGCACTCTACCATGAACTTTGTGAAAGGAGGTTTATGCGAGGGAACTCGTTGACTTCTCCATTTGGGATATGACCTTAGATCTGGCCGACCAGGGATGGGTCAAGGTTAAACGTGTGATGAGAAAACAGGGAGGGGCATCGAAACTCACCCCTACACACTTTGTCACGTTAACGAGGAAAAGCTCCCTGAGTCGGTGCGTGCCGGTTGGTACCGCTACCGCGTGAAGGCATTCGTGGCACTGCCACAGTGGTGCTATTACTGTCACCGCTTCGGCCATACGAATCGTTCTTGTAGACGTGCAAATTCGGGGTCACTTGAAGTCTGTGTAAATTGCTCCAAGGCCACAGACGATAAGCCTTAATCGTGTGTGGTCAAGTGTGTCAAATGTGCTAATTGCGGAGAGATGCAACCCGCTTCTTCGAAGCAATGTGGCGCATATCTACTTCAGAAATAAATCCTGGCAGTTCAGGCCCAGGATCCACTTTCGTCCTGCAAGGCTATTGACTTGGTCCAGGCGCGCCCGGCTCTGCCTGGGACGTCATATGCCTTAATAGTTAAAGAGACACCCTCTGCTTCTGGCCCATTCAGGCCAACGAGCACGGTTGTTTCCGCCTATTCGGAGCCCTTCTGCGGGCTCCAATCAACCCAGGCGCTCCCCTGTTAAAGCGCCTTGGTTAAAACCAGGGCAAATGTTAGATAGCCTTTTTCATGGACAGCAGAGGCCATCTGTCTTCTGCACAGTTTGGCTTCCGCAAGTTGAACTCCACGTCGGATCCTCTGCTCCGACTGGAAAATGCCGTCTGCCAGGCCTTTCTTCGTAGACAGCACTACGCCACGGGGTTTTTCGATCTGGAGAAGGCCTATCATACCACATGGCGATACGGTATCATGGAGACTGTCCACACGATGAGGGCGAGGGAACGCCTTCCAATGTTTATTTCTGATTTTTGAGAGATCGTCGATTGCGCGTACGGGTGGGGGGAGAACTCTCCCGCCCAAAAGAGTAGGAAGAGGGTGTTCTGCAGGGAAGTGTCTTCCGTGTCACACTCTTTGCCCTAAGCATGAACTGCATCACCTTGGTGCTACCGGAAGATGTTCTCGCTACGCTCTACGTGGACGACCTTTCGATCTTTTTTGGCGCGGCCCAGATGCCAACTCTGGAGCGTCGACTCCAACAGGCATTGAACCACGTCATACGCTATGCCGAAGCGCACAGGTTTCGGTTTCCCTTAGGCAAGACTAAGGTTGTGAACTTTTGCCGCCATACCTGGCTCCACATTGACCTAGATTTGTTTCTTAATGGTGTGCGCCTGAAAGTGGTTGAATCTCACCGTTTCCTTGGTCTTGGATTTGACCAACGGCTCACCTGGGAGGATCATATTCGCAGTCTTAGGGCCTCTTGTTCCAGCGCTATGGAAATTCTCCGTTCAGTGACGTTCAGCCCTTGGGTTACTGATAGGGCTAGTGCCTTACTTTTTTATCGATCCTTTGTTCGTTCGAAGATCGACTACGGATGCGAGTTTTATGCATCCGCAGCCAAGCGTGTATTGCGGAATGTAAACGTGATCCAGCTTAACTGCCTTTACCATGTGATCGGTGCCTTCCGCACTTCCCCCATTCAAAGACTGTTGGTCGATGCTGGGAAGATGCCTCCCGCTCTTCAGCCTGCAGTGCATCACTCGCCGGGACGCGCAAGACCAGCGCCTCCCTCAGTCGCCAACAGCTCTCACTGCATCCGCAGCTGATCTTTACGGTGCCTATTCTGCCGAGAGACGCAAGTTATACACTAAGCCCTTCGGGTTTAGGGCCAGGAAACTCCGTCGAGAGCAAGGTCTAGCTTTTGGGCCGGGAGCGTCCCTGGTTCTGCCCAGGACGGCCCAAGAGGGTACCACATTTGGCGATTTGTCACCACGCCTCTGCTCCCAAAGCTTGTATAGCGCTGGGAGTATTGTGTTCATCCTTTTTGGAGCAAACCTCGTTTGCGCTGGAACCGTGCCAGTGTATACGGATTGCTATAAGTCCTAAAAGAGGGTCGGCTCCCACGCCATATCTCCTCTGTTTGAGGTCAGCAGGTCTCTGCCAGGCGCTGCGTCTGTATTCACGGTCGAGCTGTTGGCAATACACCACTCCGTATGGGAGATTACGCAACGTGCCCGTTTCGGAGACCGGATTGTGATCTATAGCGCCTCACATAGCGCCCTGAGTGCTCTCGAGGCATTGGAATCTCCACATCCCCTGGTTCGCGATATCCGTGACGCCACGGTTTTGGCGAGCCGGGCGAATTTCAAGATTATCTTTTGCTGGGTTCTTGGACATATAGGAATTGTGGGGAATGAGCACGCCTATGAGGGCGCTAAAGAGTTCGCGAGGACTTTGCATCCGAACCAGTGTTATGCTTTTCCTCACTTTGACTGCATGGCAGGAATACGGGCAGCTTTTCGGACTGTTTTGCAAAGAAGATGTGAGACAGTCGAAGGGAACTTAATTTGCGGGCCATTGCGCTGCGACTGTTCCGATGGACCTATCCTCCAATGCCGCGACAGCTTCAGGTCGCTTTCTGCCGTCTTCGAATCCGGCACACTCGTGTGACGCATTGCTATCTGATGGAGCGCTCGCCAGCGCCTTATTGTGACAACTGCGTCGTTCCCCAGACTGTTCGCCCCATTCTTGTCGAATGTCGTAGTTTGTGTGATCTTCATGCAGGATACCTGTCCCAGTACCGGAATGGGCGGGGACGCTACCGCATGTCCCTTGTACTCGGGACGAGTTCGTGCACATTGACTTGTGGACTTCTTGACTTTTTGTGGGAGGCCGGGCTTCTCTCCTTTATTTAAGTAGGTTCTAATTTTTTGTTGCTTTCTTTGTAGGTTGCACGATCCTGCAACGGTGTGAGGGAAACCTCCCCCATACGCCGGAGATTGCTTCCTAATTGTTAAGTTTTTCCAATTTTTATCATTGTTATTTTTCATATTTTTATTTTAAAGTAGCCTAGTTCTAAGCTGTCGTGTTTCTGGCGAATTATGCCCAAGTGGGCAGTGGCTAGATGGGCTCTAAAAAAACAAAACAAAAAATCATAGGCCAGGGCGCTTTTGTAAGTACACCCAGAGAAGATTGTCGCTGATAAACGCAACAATGCTTATCACCTATAGATAGTATTATACGCAAAATCTGCGTCGATTATCTTTTAGGAAGTTCCTCATGCATAAAAAGCTCCAGTAAACGCTTGCTCTTGGAAGAGGTTGTGTTTGTTATTGACGATAGCTTGAGTGCCTCATATGTGTATCAACCCATAACTAAATGGATGGTATTAAATGATAAAAGATCGTGCAAGCTGATGAAATCTTTCAAGAAGATAATTTGCTGGCAATTCTCGTTATCTCGAAGATGGCTTTAGTCTGTCTAATCCACTCCGTATGTTCGTCAAATGGATTCATGAACACGGATATGAGCAATAACTCAATGTAATATTGTGTAGAATCCAGGATCGGTTTCATCATACTTTAACAATTGTATCTCGTAAAATTCAGTGTGTTAATCGTTGCTTGTATATTCAACAACCAAACCCAGGCAACGAGCAAATAAAGAGTAAATATTGTGCAAAACTGTCAACCAAAGGACTTCAGGCTCTGATATTCAATGCTGTGGCAAATATTGTCACCACAGCCATTACCCTCCCAAGAGGGAATCCACTGAAAAATGAATTTTGTAGACATTTAATGTATATTCTTTTCTTTGGAGGATTGCGAGGAAATTTATGGATTGTGTGCTTTATTAAAAAGTGAATAATTAGGTACTCGTAGTTTAACAATATTAGTTGGTATGCGAAATAGTATGAAAACAGGTATTGTAAATGGTGAAATTATTCGCTTCACTCAGAATTAATTTGGTATTATTTCACATATCATCTCTCCACTTTTGGCACTGTAAAAAGAGTGTAATTTAATAGTAGTTCATAAGTATCCTCTCTCTTCCTGTTAAAGTTAATGTTAAACGCGCTAAGTGAATTTAATATCTTTTAATTCGGTGAAATATACGAGAAAGACATGGGAAAGTTTGGGCATGCAAAATGGTCATTTTAGATGAGTGCTTCGAATAAGTTATTCTCGTCATTGAGGAAAAGTGACAACTTGTTCCATGCAATGCGGAGAAAATCGATTGCCTTAGGTTCCAGAGATCGATTGAACCGTATCCATAGGCGGCTGTTACTGTAGGTCTCAGCAGGCAGGAAAATGAGATAAACTATGTCTTGAATTAACTCAAGTGAATGATTTAATTGAACTTTCTTTTCGTCAGGTTCATTTTATTTTCCCCTAATTTGGGGACAATCTGACGTTTCCCTTGCTTTGAAAAGAATTACGTGTCCCCTAATATTTGCTTCTGTAGCAAATGGAACGAGCAAGGATCAAATCTGCGAAAAGAGGGAAGTTCGTTTTTCCTCTAACTCCACAAATGGTGGCGGAATATTGCTTAGAGGTTACCTTGATCTAACGTTATGTTTTTGTGAATGTGTGAGTTATGTGATAAAAGACAGAGATCGTCGATGACACAAATTTTAAAATGATGCACAAAATTTAGGCCACCTTGTAGCTAGTGTTTCAATTACCATGTTTTAGTTAGTCACTGTCAACTTTTATATATTAATCTTAGTTTTATTTAAAGGTAAATTACAAAGAAGGATCATGTAATATGTGACTGTGCAGTTGAGAGCCTGATGATTAATGCCACAAGCACTGGAAGCCGTATTACAATTTGATTCTTTTCGTCGTTTGATTGAGTGACGATGCTTCTATAAATATATTTAATTTGTTTCTGCTAGCTGTTCTTTATAGGCTATCCCATAGTGGCATCTATACTCTTTTTAGAATAATATATTTTTTATTTGAAAAATACAAACACCATATATTTAAATAGTAGTCGTAAAAAATGTTGTCCTGCGGGATGAATGCTCTGCTCTTTGCATGGACTAACTCATACACAAGCAGGTAGGGGAATAGAATACCGTTAAGTCCTTAGCTTTAGCCATTACGGGTCTTTTATAAAAAAAAATTAGGCTTAACCAGCTCATACTGAAATGCATTCATCCCGCAGGTATATGTATAATTTGAGTATAATTTGAGTATCTGCTACTGCTGCGGAGGGCTTTTTTTACGCCGAGCGAAGAAACAGAGATTAGGTTCACGATAGTATAGTTGGCATACGGGAGCTTCTGAAAGCAAAGAACGGGGCTTATCAGGCTTTCATGAATACCCCTTCTTCGGACTACTCGAGACGACAGTGGCAAAGCAAGCAAGCTGAGGCTCAGAGAACACTTCGAAGCATGGAAAATGACTGGTGGCTTGAGATTGCTGTGGATCTGCAGGGTTTTGCGGATTTTTGAGACCTACAAGACTTCTACAGCTCCCTTAAACAGGTGTATAGACCAACTAACCGTTCCGTTGCTACACTCAGATCCAAGATGGAACAGTCCTACTCACTAGCCGGATCCAAATCATGGAACGGTGTAAGAAACACTACCGAGATCTTCTCAATACTCGAAATCGCTGTGACCATACTCAGCTTGATGCCATCCCGGACAGGCCCATTATTCACGAATTAGATACCCTACCATCACTAGAGGAAGACAAAAATGCAATCCGCAGTTTGAAGAATAACAAGTCACCTCGCGATGATGGTGTCCACGGTGGTGAGGTCCTCCAGCATGGTGGTGATGCTTTCCACCTTCGTCTGAACGAAATGATATCTAAAATGTGGCAGGTTGAACGTATACCGCAGCAATGAAAGGACGCCAGGATCATATCATTGTACAAAAAGAAGGGCGATCAAGTTGTGTGCGGGAGAGCAGGGAAATCTCGCTCCTGGCTGTTGCTGGGAAGGTCCTAGCAAAGATTTTGCTCCTGCGGCTGAACAAATACATCATTGATCCCGTGTGCCAGGAAACTCTGTGGCTTCCGAAGGGAACGAGGTACCATAGACATGATTTTAATATCCAGACAAATAGAAAAAAGACGCCTCATTGATCTGACGAAGGCATTTGACACAGTCAAGTGGGAGATGTGGCACGTCCTACGGAAGTTTGGATGCCCTGATAAGTTCACGGCGGTTGCTCAAGCTTTTCACGACGGAATGAGGGTGAGCGTGGTCATTGGAGGTGAAGAAACAGAGGCGTTTAATTTGGAACTTGGTGTCAAGCAGGGCTGCGTAATTGCTCCCGTCATGTTTAACATCTACCTCGATGCAGCAACCCTCCTTTTCTATGAGAGATTCCCACCGGGGTGGGGAATTGGTCTTACATACCGGCTTGATGGGAGCCTCTTCAATCTACGCCAACTCCCAGCCCGAACAAGGGTCTCGCATGACGAATTGTTTGAACTCCAGTAAGCGGATGAGTGCGTACTTCTCTACCACTGCCCTGAAGACCTACAGTAAGCAGTGAACACGATCACAGACATCCACAGCAGTCTTGGGCTTGTCATCAACTCTGAGAAGACTGAGGTGATATACCCGTGGTCCGGTGTTGCCCCCCAAGTGGAGCCAGTAATTTATGTCGCTGGAGCTGAGCTCAGGACCTCTGCCCAGTTCAATTAATTTGGTAGTGTACTGTCGGCTGACTGTTCTGTTGATGAAAATGTGAACCGAATAATCAACAAGGCATCAGCATCTTTTGGCTGGATCCGCAGACGCATGATACATAACCATAACCTTACACTTGCAACGAAAGTCGCCGTGTATAGAGCTGTGTGCTTCAGCGTGCTGCTGTATGGGAGCGAAACACACCCTATTTTAGAAGCAGATAAAGCTCCTGGAGGCCTTCCATGTGCAGTGCATTAAGAGGGTCCTCAACCTTACTTGGCAAGATCGTGTGCCTCATACTGATATGCTGGAGCGTGGCAGGGTACCAAGCATCGAGTGCATTCTCTTTGGCAGACATATGCGATCGCTGAAGCATGTGCTTCGAATGCCCGCTGATCGCCTATAAAGGCGTACCCTTGATGCGCAGCTGTCGGCGGGAAGACGCTCACATGGCGCCCCGAAAAAGAGGTACAAGGAGCAAGCTAAAGGAGCACTGAAAAACTTTAACATAAACCCAGACCATCTCGAAGCCATATCTGCTGACAGGGGTGGGTGGCGCTGTGCCTGTCATCGGGGTGCTGCCCACTTTGAGGAACAACGGACCAGACGGCGAAGCGAACGTCGCCGGCAGCGCCATGAGAGGGCGCTCCGGCATCCTCCGCCACCGGTGCCAGACCTTCGGTGCCCTGAGTGTCGCCGTCAGTGTGGATCACGCATCGGCCTTCACAGTCATCGTCGCAGCCATCGTCGGAGACCACACTGAGAACATCTATCATCATCGACCTCGATGGACTTCTCTAAGCAAGTAAGGATGCAAACAACTGGATATAACATTCAAATTACTTATATCACTAATTTACCCTTCATTACGGATTGCTTTAAAAATAAATAGTGTTTACATTTTTTAAATAATAAAATAAATGATGCTATAAAGCGTAGATTCCCTGCCGGTGAGACAGCATGTATTTAACGGCAATTCCATTGAGAGAAAGTAGGTGATTAATAAAATCAATGTAATTGAACCTATTTAGGCTAAAGAAGAAAAAGATACAAATTTACAAAGGACATTACAGCTACTGCACTTTTTAATTGTAAGCAAAAAAACATTTAACAGGATTTTTACATTGTTTTTATTTACTTCGAAATTTAATGATTTATATACATCAGGTTTTTTATCAAAGTTCTGGCAGTTATTTTATCTTAATTGAATAAATGAAAACAGTTTAAATTCGAGAATTAATTCTACCGCATAGTTTCTATCCGTTTTGGATATATATTTTCATTTAAACCCTGATAATTGGTGCACCCATCTATGTCTGAGTAACAGGCATACCCGGCCTGAGGCAGTGCCCCTATGGAGTCTCGACCTTTTTGTCATGAGATTTTGCTCGTCTTGATTATTCCATTTTATCTTTATTTCTCAACATTCTCACCTATTTGTTTGGTTAGTGGCTGAATTTGCAGGCTAGTCGCAAATTGATTTTCATCCTTGGTAGAGACAAGTGGGAGACTGGTTCACTCTTTCATCTTGGTTCCTTTTAAGGCGGTGGGATTTAACATTTCAGATCTCTTCTAACCCTGTTCTTTTTCCATTTCTCCCCTCTTTCGTTGCCTTATGTATCCCTATAAGTATCTTTAAATGGATGTGAGATAAAAGATGTAGGAATGGGTGCCCTCATGGCTACAACAAACACAGCATTCCCTCAGGTCCCCAATGCTTGCAATAGGATCTGCTACTTGAAGTTTTCACATATTTTTAGTTTCTCTAATTTCATAATTTTCTCCATAGATTTTTCCTTACCTACTTTCGTTAATTTGGAGTTTTAAATTATAGTGAATAAAAATCTAAACTAAAGATAAATTTATCTAGATATAGTTAATTAAATTCATGAGGCGTTATATAAAAAAATATTTAGTTTACTTTGCTAGTACGTGTGTCACACAAGCAAGATTACAGTCTTGGCCGTTAGACAATTACTTTGACCCCATACCGCCAAATATCAGGTTCCTACACCATCTTGAAAACGTGGTGAAGACCAACGGCTATTTTATGAAATAAAATGAATAGACCAATCCTTCGCCTCTCTAACCTGTGCCTTGGGTAAATATATTTTTTATATTATTTAAGTTACGCGCCCAATTACCCGCCTCATGCTGTGTAATATTAAAATATTTTTGAGCTATCGATAATATTTCATATTAGTAAATCCAAATTATACGGTATAATTATCGTAAGGGAATCGATACCCCACCTTCACAATTGAACCACTGGGCTGTAACCACAACGTCCTAGCAGCGGAGGCGGGATAGCCCGAACACTTAACCTCCTTCCCTCTCGCTGGACGGTCGCCCCAGTCCATATAAAAACACTAATCAGCTCAGGTCTGAACCGTGACCCTAACATGGATTAAAACAGCAAGATCTCCCCTAAGAGTTGTTATTCAATTTCACTGCATATGTCAAATTAGAGGAGCGTCGTCATAAAGCCATAAGTTTCCTAAGGGCTGGCTGAATGACGCTCTGAGAAAAAACCGTTAGAAGAGGAGATGTAATGCAGCCAGTCCAGGCACCCCCCCTCCTTCGACTACCACTAGTGGTGGTGATGAGGTATAAAATCAAATGTCTCTGGAAAAACGAGGTAGATTACGTTAGTCAAGAAGACGACTAAGACGGCAAAAAGCCCGGCTACTAACAGAAGGGACTAAGAAGCAGCTCATCCGGGGCCAGTTCCTAGTGGTCACACCGAATTTAGAAGCGTGTCAGAGGTAGATCGTTAGAGAGATCTAGACAGCGAAGACCGGCATAAGTGCCCGCAAACAAACGAGAGAAATTAAGAAGTTCATCCTCGAACCAGTTCCTGGTGGTCACAACGAACTTTAAGTTAACTTGATTTAAGAAGCAGGTTCAACTTACTCTCGTCAGGAAAACCCCCCATTCTAGTGTATCCCAAAGCACAAAGATAGTCCTCGCCCTTGAACAATACCCCTAAGTAAGCTTCCTTAAGCACTCCCCTGAGTCAAATGATTCACGCATTGGGTCATCGCTCGCCAGTGCAAATTGTTCACAGAGTAACCTAAAGGGTAGAAGAAACATTTTTCCCTGACCCATGGTGAGATCATTTCCTCCAGAAGGCGTGCGTCTCTCTTATCTGCCACACGTTCCCAAGTCCTGTGTATCTTTAAAGTATTTCTCCCGTGACAGCACATCTGGGAGCTGTTCTACGCGTCAGCCCGGAAACAACATTCTTGAGGTGACAACTATTGAGTTCAAGGTCAGCCTCAAATTTGATTCTCATGGAATCTCGTAAGGTATTTAAACCCCTGGTATCTGCTTTGTTGAGAGCAGTTGCATTTAATATATAAGTGAGCTGAGGGCCAACCATTACTATAAATTCAACTAGGTAAATTTAGAAAGCCTCACTTAAATTGGTTTAATTCCTTTCTGTGTATTTAAGATGTTAAATTCCATTGGTTCATGTTTTTAATTAAAGTTCTAGTTTTCTTACAAACAGTTTTTATTCAATCCTCGAAACGCTGAGCAAGGCACTAGGAACCCTTAAAAATTAACGTAATAATAATATTTATTATAATCAGATAATAAAAAAAAGATATATAGCACTCAGAGATAAACCTCAATCAAAGAGTTTTGTAATATGTATTCAACCCATACGTACGAACCATCCATCAGTCGGTCCTTCTTGTACCATGACCATTATCATCAAAAGACTTTTCTCTTACAATTTAAAAAGTTTTAGCCATCTGTCTAATTTCTACATTATTTTTATGTGGTTTTATTGTAAAGGAAATATTATATTCTTTCCTATGTAAGTTTTTAGGGTGAGGGACACACCCAGGGGCTCCAAGAGATAACATACACCAAACTAAACTGAAATTTTGTTTAGTTGACTTATGTCTATGAGCATATAAATCCTTATTGAAAACTTAAGTAACATTCTGAAATTAGATGAATGTATTTACATGAAGTATTCATATTTTTAATTCGAATTTCGATGAAAATAATCACAGTTTCATTGATACTGGTTGTACTGAATCTAATCAATCGTTTATTCTCAAATCATAAAATTTATTGATGTATATTAATATTCATCAATATAAAACTAGTCATAATTGCAGAGAGACCCAGGTTATATGCTCATAATGATACCTCCCATTTGTTAACTTGAAGGAATGTAAAACATGAGCCTATTGATCGATGGGAGCGTTTTCTGTGTAATTTTTAGCTGGATTTATCATGTTTTTTTCTCATTAGTAAAACATGTTAAAAATTGCATTTTACCTAGGCTGTTTTCAATAATAAAGAATATTTTGGAATAAATGAATATATTAGTACAAAGGTTAATGAAATTAATCAATGATTTTGATCTTTGATATCAAAGAGATGCATTAATTTAAATCAGGCTTCAGCTCGTTCATTTTACCGGGACATCGGTATAAAGTGAAACAAAATCAAAGAGTAGAATAAATATAAACTTTAGGTCAAATTTCGCATTTTGTTTACAAAATATTATAAATCTCTCACTTGGGGTGACAGGAATATTCCGGATAATATAAGATCAAGCTATATTAACTTGGCTAAAGGATGGGTACTACTTCCTACGTTAGAATACATCGTGCATAAGGGTGCATCGGTCTTAGTTTCATAAATAGGAATCTTATTTCTCAACAGTTGTTCATAATCATAGTAAAATGAATATTGAGGAAGTTTAATTAGTCAATTGATCAATTTTGATAAGAATTAATTTGATTAAATAGGAAATGTCGTGGTATAGGTAGGACCTCACACCTTGACACCAAACATTTAATGTCGTTCGTATATGGAAGGACCGATTGATGGAAGGATGTTCGTACGTATGGGTTGTTTACGTACTACTCCTTGATTAACGGGAAATCTCTCTAAGAGTGCTATATATGATTTTTTATTATTATTATCTAGGGTCTTGAATTCTTAAAAGTTTAAAGGTTCCCTGTGCCCACGTAGCGATTCGAGGAAGAATAAACAAAATTCTTAAAACAAACTGAAACTTTAATTAAAACACAAAAAACAAAATAAACATGAACCACATAAATGCTACGAATTTAAATACACAATAATGTTATTTATACTACTAGTTAAAAGGTTTCATTATGTAAATTTATGTAATTGTGTATCTATTTGTAATGTATTTGTAATGTTTATTTGTAATATAATATATATTTATTTGCAATGTATATATTTATGTAATACAATCTTCAACTCCTTTAGTGATTACGCATAATTCAACCAACTAACTTCCTCCCATACAACCTTTTTACCTCCTCCCACACAAGCAACTAAATTGCTACCAAAACTTATTAAAGTTTAAAGTTTCCCAATTTTAGGCAGTTCACCTCCAACCACTTAACGCCCTCCTACTGGAATTGATTTGCTCTAGATTTTGTGTAACTATTCAATTAATGTGCTCTATTGTTTTGTGTGATTATTCAGTGCACTAATACTGCAATGGAAGTCTCTTATAGTTGTCAAGTTTGGCACCTATGTACCTTAGACCCCTCTCTCAAGGTGTGATAAGTATTAAGATTTTTTATTTGTACGTATTGTATAAACTGTATATTTGTAAATATGATATTCATGTTTCTCCAAACCTCGTATATTTATTTATAACCTTAATATATTAATTTTCTATATTTTCTTTGTTTTCCCTTTACCAATACTAGGATATGCTATATATATTTTGAACTCTGATTTAAGCAATTAATGTAACTTAACATTGTTACTTAACTGTTTGTACACATTTGAGGTTTCTTACGACTGGCATAGATTCCAGCTTAGCCGATAATTGGCGTTCTGTAACCTCGTGTTCATAACGAGGTTCTTGTTATTTTTATTAGAGTTGTGGGACTTAACCCTGCCCGTAACATTAAGGACTTCAATAGTTTCTAAGTAAGGCTTTCTAACTTGACCTATTCGACATTATAGTGATGGTTGACCCACGGCTCACTTCAAATCAAAAATACAAAATGCTAACGGCCTTTACTGGCCGCAACTAGCTTTGTGGATACCCCTTGGAACGGATTTGAGTCTGATTTTGAAATCAATGAGCATTTTACCTCGGGAATGTTATATTCTCCAAGATGCGTGCGTACCTGCCAGATGGAGGTTGCGAACGAATAACTTGAGAGCCACCACTGGCGTGGGCTAGTCTGGCAGCTGGGGCCCACACGCTTTCGGGAGGAAAAAATATCACCATGGGATAGTAAAAGAAGATTCCTTTCTCCTCTTTGGATTACTCCGAGGAGTAATTATCACTGTCTAGCGATGCGCTAAGGCTTGAATACGTGATTCAAGGGAGTGCTAGAGGGAGTGTACGCTGGTGGGGTCTTCTTTAAGGGTGAGAAGTGTACTTGAAGGAGGGTTTTCTTCAAGGGCAAGGACTATCCCTGTGCTTTAGGATGCACTAAGATAGGAGGGGTCTCTCTGACGAGAGTAAGTTAAACTTAGTTCTTAAACCAAGTTAACTTAGAGTTCGGTGTGACCACCGGGGAAGGAGCTTATCTTTTCTGTTTTGGAATTCATCAAGGGCGAGGAGTGTACTCGGGGTGGAGTCTTCTTCAAGGACGAGGATAGTCGGGGGGGGGGGGTTCTCTGACAAGAATAAGTTTAACTTTAACAAGTTACTTAAATTTCGGTTTGATAACGAGAGAGTAGCTCGAGGATGAGCTGTTTCTTACTCTCCTTGGTAGCCCGGGCTCTCTTGCAGGGGACTTCGTAGCCTGGTTGACTCACGGATTGTACCTCGTTTTTCCCAAGTGTTTGTTATTTATACCTAGTCACCTCACTGGAGTATGGGTAGGAGTGAAGGGGCTTGTCGACGAGCCGCAGGAGGGTTCTTACTCTAACGAGTTTTCTCAGCCCCTTTTACTTTTGGTCCAGCTGAGCCTTCGAGTTTGACAGAAACGTGTCTCCAATTTCGCACTTGAGGTGAAATTAAATATACACTCGTAGGGGAGATCTTGCAGTTTAAACCGTTCGGATTTTCATAGAGACGAGTGGCAAGGGGCTGTGGTTACGAGCTTGACCCAAGGTTCTTGGCCCTGATGTTTTTGCAGTAAACGTCTTGTGTCTAGCTGGGAGAGAAGGAAGAGGGTCGATTCCCCTACAGAAAGACTTTATCCATCCGATTAAATAAACTCAAATATAGTAAATAAAAAGGGAACCAGGGCACCGCTTTCTTTTTACATATTTTAGAAGAAACTAACTCAAGGTTAAAAGAAAACAAATCTTTGTAAGTCGTCTAGGAACTTCAATTGATTTAAGACAGATTTTAACCGCTAAATTAGAATAAGAGATCCGCTCGATGAGGTCTTGTTTTGTGTTAATTCGATTGTTAAAAACTCCGATCATATGACAAAATCGATTGCTATTTCAGGGAAATTTCGGTGGACTTTTTAATATTTCTCATACAAAATACGTTTATTATATAGAAAAATTCGTTTTCTAATACAAAATATTAATTATATGATACAAACATTGATTGTGTTCATTAAATATTAGAATTTCACAAAGGTAGGAACGAGTTAATGCAAATTGGATATTAGATCATCATTGTTTAGAATTCAGGATCTGAACTTCCATTTTTTCGAATTCATGGAATGCTCAGCGGTAGGGATATCTCTACTCAGAGTCCAACAGTAATTACACTTCATAAATCCATCACAGCGTCCCTGATTCATGGTCTCCATTTCTTTCATGTCCCGATCGAATCTTTTTCACTGCTCGTCGCTCATTGATCCCAGATTCTCAGAAAACTGAAGCATATGTGAAAATAACTATTGCAATTTGATGCTCATGTTCCATCTGAGGTTTATGAGAGCAGTCACCATATTGGTGACATGTTTTATGTAGGTCGTGTACTTCTTTTACCGAGAAAGTTGTTTAAAAGCAGAACAAAAGTTTACGCGCTTTCAATAGCGTTCCGTTCGTTGAGTTTTCAAACTTTCGATCTCTGAGCTTTCGTAGTTAAGGATGGTCAAAGATGACAACTATCAACTTTTTCATAGGCAATCACAGAAACCGTAGCACACTCAAGTGAAATCGCCACTATCCTTGCCCAGAGGTTTGCTAAACTGTATTATCAAGCCTAGCTTGATGTGCAGAGGTGGGGAAATTATCCTGTCTCTCTCCACCAGTGTTGTTTCTTCCCGTAGAGACCAGTCACTCTTCGTGTAATGCTGAACTCGGTTCTTACTATCACACATGCACAGAAAAGTACGCGTACTTAGTAAACCTGGACTATTTCCAACAAAGAGTTCACCATCTTTATATTAACAAGAATCAACCACTCATGCTGATCATAATTATTTTCTCCAGCAACTAAAACACACCGTCATACTTATTCGTGTAGTCGGCTGAACGACGAGTACAAGGAGCAAACCGGTTTTTATTGTTCAGCCGAACACATTTCAGCTATCGCTTGCTGCTATTAAGAAAGAGTCTTAAATCTTACGTTTGGTATTGTGGCACTACAAATTCTTGGAGAAGCGGTGCAATATCGGAAGATTCACAGAGTCTTTCTAAGAGACCAAATTGTGTTACTCTTTTGCCCTCTTGCGGTAGATGGTGATGCGATCACTATGTGAGAAGATATTTTTCGTCGTGTGCCACTCTATATCTTACTATGTCGGTTGGTTAGTTAATCCGGCGGTCCTTGTTTTTCTTTTTTGTTTAAAAAAAACAAACATTGTAACTATTCAGCCAAATCAAACCAAATTTGAAACCCTTATGTTGTTTTATATTCTCCTTCGAATGATATAATAATTACGAACTTAATCCCAAGGGGAGCTCTCGAATTATTCGGCAATAACATCATAACTATTAGGCCTATTCTAATAAAATTTTGAACACATATGTTGTTGTACATTCTCTTTTGAATAATATAATTGCAAAGGTCCTCCATAAAGTTACTCCCTGAATTATTGAAAGTTTTAAGGTATACATGACGCTGCTCTTGTTCTATCTGCTGATTATAGATAAATAGTTATCGCAGAAGTAGCAGTCAGTGCCATGATTTGGGGGCTCCCTTGAAACGATAGAAATTCAAGTCAGTCATCCCTGTCACTTTAAATAAAGCTTTACAAGGGAAGCATTGAACCAATAAATCCCTTTGAATCCTTCTTTCCCCTACATCTTTTATAAATATTAACTCTTAATTCAGCAAAACATTACCCATTTTTTTATTAAGTAGATGGCAACCTGACGCTCTCGAAGGAATTACACTGACGCTGCTGCAATGTTTGCAAAACATTTCGTCCTTCTTCACTTATGGAAACCTTTCCTCATTAATTGAGAATTAATCGTTGCAGCTGGCCACTATGTGTTATAGTGATTTGATTTTTCTTCACTAGACTTTTATTATATTTTTTTATGAACTACTCTGATTATTTTTTAATAATATTGTTGAGTCCATTTTGTTTAACCGGGTCTCATTATTTGCCCATTTCCTTAAAGATTTTCATAGCCAACCTTATTTTTGTGTTAGAGCACCGGGTTTCGTTGTTAATGTAAAATGTGAACCATAAAACATTATGTCTGTTATAATATTTTAAAATGATTTTGATGAGAATTCTGTCACCTGATATTTCAGCTCATTAAAGTTATTTATTAATGTAATTTGGAAGGGTTTTTTTTCCTTGAGTGTGAAGTTTTATTGCTTTTCTTCTCTTGAATGCACATGGAGAGGTTAACATTAGCACTATATCGGTTGGGTTTCTAATATCGGAGACTACCACCTATGAAGAACAATTAGAAATTATGGGAACGCTGGGATAATAAAATTATACATCCAAAATATTGTGTTTTTCTTAAGAACTTTATAAAATTTAAAATTAAAAGTAAAACACTTTCAAAGAATAGTAAAGTTTACATAGGTTAAGTCGAAAATAATATCACTTTGCGTATTTTCATATATATATTCAGCACATTAGTCGTTCATTCTTAAATATGACGAATAAAGGTTTGAAAAGTGGTTGCTGCAGGGTTGCCAAGTATTCCAATATAGTGATCTGACAAGCAAGCTTGCGAACCCACTCCTTTTTGATATTTACATATGGCTATCCTGTCTCACTGGTTCACGCTGTCTCAGTCTGTTGTCGAATGTGGGTGTTACAAGTTTTAAATTTTAAATGTAAAGAAGTAAAGATGGCTATTTTTTATCAGACAAAGCTTAAAATTAGTATCTCAGTCTATTTTATAAAAGGAATCTGAACTTTTGTGAAAACATGCACAGTTCCTTTCAAAATAAGTGTCAACAATATTCATATGTATATCTTTCTAAATGTTTCATTGCAAAATCCCCAACCCAAGACAAACTTTATGACTAAATTGCAAAATAATTTATAAAACAAAGCTACAAAAACATTAAGATTTAATAAATATTTTAAAGAAGAAACATTTAAGTGATGCTAACAGACATTAAATTGTTACAAGACTTTAAGTCAAGCTTTGAAACACGCACTACGATATCCTCTTTGTGAAAATAACTACGCAAGTTAATTTCGGATATTCTAGTTGCTTCCTTATGAAATTGAAACAATAATGGCTAAAACGTTTAGTAATCTTTTCTGTATTAAGGAACTTCATTCTCACTGATGCATCAAAATCATTCTACCTCTTATTAATGATTCAATTCGTAGATGAATTGATCAGATGGCTGATGATATCGAGAAATATTTAGTATAAAAATTAAATAACACAAAATTATCTATTTAAACTAGTGAATCTAATTTTATATGCTAGTTATTTTGAAATTGAGTGTAAATACAAGAAAGAGATGTTATTTCCAAAGTTTTCATAAACGTTTACGACAGGTGTTTTAACATTTACCTTGCGAAAACTTTGTTTGATACACAAGAGATTGCCTTATAAAACTAATTATTCTGTTTTAATAAAGGAGCTGCTTCAAAGGTGAGCAGTCTTAAAGGATTTATAGTGCATCTATAGAAAGTTTACGTTAAAACTTTCACGTTGTATTTATATTTTTCACCGCCATTATTTGCTTGTCCATTTATATGTGGTGATAAAAAAACATAAATAATAAATGGAGCATCAATTACGATAGCCTATTTAGAAAATTTATTAAGGGAAATAGCTTATCATGTGAGACTCAGATATAGCAGTAAACTTTGACAAAAATTAACATTATTTTGCATAAAGAATTTCATGCTATCTCAGAGTTATGTCAATTCAAAGACACCATTTTTGAAGAAGCTAATAAGAATAACTGTTATCCACTGCGGTCATTTAAAGAGAAAATGAATAACATATTTTCAGACTTATTCACTCTTAAATAAAACAAGAGATGATAAATCCCTTACCTGTGATATCAATTTTGATGATAAACAAATTCTAGAACAGATTGAACTTAAGTGAAATGAATAGACTGAATACAAATATAAATTGGGGACACATAAATGTGGAATAAAACAGCGCTTCAAGGTCTATTCACAAATATATTCTTAAAAGGTTCGGGTAATTTTGATTATTCCCCAATTGTATATGGTAGAAAGTGGATTGATTGCTATGAAGGCACGTTTGATAATTGAAAGAGCCCAAATGAACATATCGGCAACGGTTGATATCACAAACAAATGAAGGCCAAAATTAAAGAGTTAGCAATTATACATAAAGTTTAGAGGGCATATGGAATAAAGAACTATTAATAGTAAGTATATAATAGTGATAACCTTTTGGCACTGAAGGAAAATGCTTCGTTTATCAAAATTATGTTCTAAATGGGGCGCTGACAAAGGAAGTGTTCTAGTGATTGAGAATAAGTTGAAAGTAAGTATTAGAGATCATATAGTAGATGGGTACCGATGATACTAGATGGATAGGCAAGTCGACAATATGCAAGGGGAGAGATTCTTTACATTATCAAACCCTTCCTTTAAAAGACTTAAAGCATAACATGGGTATTTATGGGAATCATTCGCACAAAATGTTAAATCGATGATATAGGTTTAAAAAGAATTATTTTGAAAAAGCATAAGTAGCAACTACATATCATCTAGGGACAAAAGATGCAGGTGAGGGTGTATCGAGGGTTATAGACGTTTTTAAGCAAATATTTTTCTTCATTATATTATAAGCATTAATATGCTCTCAACCCAATATATTTAAAATTGTTCGCAAATTTCGTGGAAAATCTTGAGAGAAAGTTATCCCTGTAACTCAGAGTATTATAACTTTAGGAGATATATTAAACTTTGCCTTTGACTAATATAATGAATTATTTTGCCGATGATTAAAACATTTCAAATGGTCAAATATATGCAAGATCTCTCGTTTTAATGTAAAAATTAACTTCTTTGACTTTTATGTAGTTTCGCTTTCACTCTGAAGGAAAGTTCGCCAATTTTCGGAGAAAATAGTTTTTAAGGAAATGAGAAAATTAGCAAAGGAAATTGGATTTAAAAAAAAAATAAAACTAGCCTTATTAAAGCGAAATAGAAAAATTATCCTCTGAAGTTATTTTAAATAGTAAAATAAAATGACTAAAATGATTTCTTCAAGCTAAGTGTTCAGATTTTTTTTAATGAAAATAAAAATCATTTTCTTTACACAGCAGGATTAATATTTCCCCGATTATCTAAAAAATGACTAAATATAACCACATATAGTTTTTAAATGTGCAAGAATACTAAACTTGGAGCTATCGACTAAATATGCGCCATATCTAGAATTGAAATGAAAAGAAAGGCAGCCTTGGAAGTTTGCTATGTACCATAATAGTCAAAACAATAATTTAAATTGCCTTAAATCTTGTCAACATACGAAGGGCAGTCAATAACTTTTGCAATTCAGATATAATAAAACAAGATATAAGGAAAAGTGTCATATTATTTTTCAATATACCTACCCTCGACTTCAATGCACTTGCGCCACTTGTCCCTGAGGCTTCGAATTCCCGACAATCAGAAATCTCCCGACGGAGAGTCGGACATCTTCATCGTCCCCAAACCGGCGTCCACGAGTGCAACCTTGAGCTACCCCGTAAGGGGCGCGGCGATTTGCCATCTTGGCAAATCGCCTCTCCCACAACTTTCTCTGGTCAGCCTCTAATTTCACAGGATAGATGCTGACCTTCCTTTCAGCCAACCGTCCCGCATCGAGGCTGAGGGGGTGGGGGACAATGTTCCCTAACCCCTGAGCTCCGGTCTGGAGTGGCTGGTTTTTAACTACCTGCTTCATCCCCACCCATACCTTCCTCACATCCCTTTTCCTCTCATCTTCACAATCTATTAATTTTTACGTAGTGTCCAAGGTGGAGCTGCCATGCTGATGGACTGCCAGGCCACTAGGCGGGAGGGGTGGTCTTAAATGGCGGCGCCTGGCTCTGCCGGGCTTGTAAGCACCTCCCCCGTAAGGGGCGCGGCGATTTGCCATCCTGGCCGCCGTGTTGACGGGATCCAGCGCTCCGTCCGGCCCCAGCTTAACCTCTCTTCCTTCGCCCCGTCCGGCCCCAGCTTAGCCTCTCTTCCTTCCTTCAGATAGCCTGTATTCCTATCCTACCTCGTCGCTTTTCATACAACCTCTCCCACAACTTTCTCTGGTCAGCCTCTAATTTCACAGGGTAGAAGCTGACCTTCTTCTCATCTAATCGTCCCGGATCGGGGCTGAGGGGGGAGGGGACAATGTCCCCTAACCCCTGAGCTCCGGTCTGGGGTGGTTGGCTTTTAACAACCTGCTTCATCCCCACCCATACCTTCCTCACATCCCTTTTCCTCTCGTCTTCAAAATCTATCCGTTTTACGCCGTGTTCAAGGTGGAGCCGCCATGCCGAAGGACTGCCAGGCCACCAGGCGGGAGGGGTGGTCCCAAATGGCGGCGCCTGGCTCTGCCGGGCCTGTAAACACCTCTTGCAGTGCGGGCTACTGCAAGAGGTGGTGAGCGATTGCGTCCCGTAAAACAAAGAGGGTCACCATGCCCAGTGATGAAAAAAAAAAACATCTCCCCTTAATTCCCCCTATAACAACAACGGAGCCGCCCTCGTGCAGCTCCACAGAAAAGATGGAGGTCCCCCCCCCCCTGTGCTTGCGCAGGGGACCCTCCATACCTCTTTAACCGGAGAGGAGGCTTACTCCTCTCCTACGCCTACGGGTGTAGGGGACTCCCCCTCACCCCCTTCTCTGGAGGTGCTTTCGGGCACCTCCCTATCTCCAGCGGCAGTCCCTCTTATGCTTTCTAAGGGGACTGCCAAGAAAGCCAGCAGGCAGCCCATTGCCGACCGCCCCTCGTACAAGCGGCTCGGTAGGGAAAACCCCCTTAGGGGGGAGAGGGAAGCCAGGCCCCTTCGGTCGCTTCCCTCAAAAGACCTGCTGGCAAAAATATTAAACCTTGCCGGGGTCAAGGCCTGTGCCTCCCCACTAAAGACTTATGACGCTGCCAAAGGGACCTGCGATGTCCTGGGAGGGGATGGCCAACTGGAGGCCCCTCCTGTGATAGACATGGTCCTTGAGGAAAACCAGCCTCAGAAGGTAGGGCCTTCCACGGGGGGGAATCCGGGCTTGGCGCCAAGCACCGAACCCGAATCCGCCCCTATGCAAGGTCCTCATCAAACGGCTGTGGATTCTCAGGCAGGACAAGGAGGGGAGGGATCTCCTCCAGATGAATCCCCTGCGCCCACCGGGACCTTCTCCATTTCAGAGAAGGACCTGGCTGAGGCCGGTCCATCTGGCCTGGGGGCTTCTACCGGCGGGGGTGAAAAGCGGGTTCATTCCCCGCCCTCCTCTCCTAAAAAGAAGAAAAAGACAAGAAAGACGAAAAAGACTCGGGGCTCCTCTCCATCCGCGGGGGCTGCGGGGACGGATGGGTCTGCTGCCACTTTGGTAGGCGACCAAGCCAAGATCGGCACATCCGGCCCCTCTACCCCCTCGTGTGCGGAGCCCCTGACTAAGACTAACACCAAGAGTGCACAGGGCGGAGCCTCGATGACATCGGGGCCCCTCATTCAGAGGTTACCTGGCGTTTTCGAGCCCGCTGGCTTCAAACGCTTCCTTGTTATTCGCTCCACTGATGGCACCATGTTGTCCAAGGGCAACATGATCCATCAGAGGAGAGGATTAGCTAGTGCAATTGGTAGAGAGCCGAAGGTAACCCGTTTCTCGGACGGGAGCCTTCTGGCGAATGCGGCGAATCCCGCCGAGGCGGCCAAGATAAGTGCTCTTCGGACACTTCATGGCACCCTGGTGAGTGTGACGCCGCACTCTACCATGAACTTTGTGAAAGGAGTAGTTTATGCGAGGGAACTCGTTGACTACTCCATTGAGGACATCACCCTAGAGCTGGCCGACCATGGGGCGGTCAAGGTTGAACGTATGATGAGAAAACAGGGAGGGGCTTCGAGACTCACCCCTACACTCTTCGTCACGTTCGACTGTGACAAGCTCCCTGAGTCGGTGCGTGCTGGTTGGTACCGCTACCGCGTGAAGGCATTCGTGCCACTGCCGCGGCGGTGCTATTACTGTTACCGCTTCGGCCATACGAATCGCTCATGTAGACGTGCAAAGTCGGGGTCACCCGAAGTCTGTGTAAATTGCTCCAAGGTCGCACACGATAAGTCCAAATCGTGTGTGGCCAAGTGTGTCAATTGCGGAGAGCCGCACCCTGCTTCTTCGAAGCAATGTGGTGCATATCTCCTGGAGAAAGAAATCCTGGCCGTTCAGGCCCAGGATAGACTCTCATTCCGCGAGGCTAAGGACTTGGTCCTGGCGCGCCCAGCTCTGCCTGGGACGTCATATGCCTCAGTAGTTCGAAAGGCACCCTCTGCTCCTGGCCCATCCAGGCCAACGAGCACGGTTGTTCCCGCGCCCATTCGGAGCCCTTCTGCGGGCTCTACCCGACCCGGGCGCTCCCCTGGCGGCAAAAAGGGTTCATTTTCAGCCGCGGATAAAACCAGGGCTCCACCTCTTCCCCCAGCGTGACCGTTTCCCGCAAGGCGAAACGGACACGGGCCTCCACTGAGTCGTTAGACTCACAGGAGGCAACACCCCTGAAGATGGTCGCTAGGCCATCTTCAGGGGTTCCTAAAGCTGTCCCCCGAAAGGAGGACAGCAACAAAGAAGCTTCGGCTCCTTCGCCCACGTCCCGAGTTGGAGCGAGTGGCTCGGAGACGGTGGTTCCTCGAAAAGATGCCCCCCCGCCTCCGAAGCCGCAGCGCCCGCCTAAGTTTTCGAGGCGGAGGGAGGAAAAGACTCGCATGGCGAGGTCAACCTCCCCCAATAAGTCCTCGACGGCGACAGCGCCTCCAGCGCTTTGTCCGGCCAACAGCGCCCGGGGTTCTGCCCCCGGGAAGCGTACGGCCATTCCCACGAGGGTCTTCAACTCAAGGAGGGCCCCCGCGCCTCCTCCGAGCTAGGCCTGGAGGGCATATTCCTTCAATGGAATTGCCATGGACTCCGGGCCAACTGGGAGGAGCTGCGGAGGCTCACCTCGTCCCGTTCCCCGTTAGCTATTTTTTTGCAAAAGACCATGCTAGGCGCGTGCCCCCTGCCTGCCCTCCCGGGGTATAAGGGTCTTGCGACCCCACCACCGCGGGATGGCCGAGGCTGGGGGATGCGTGGTTTACACCCGGCATGATGTCTCCGTTCTTCCTTTCTCTTTAGATATCTCCTTTCAGGCAGTGGCTGTGAAGCTGCACCTGGATAAGAGGTATACTATCATTTCTGCGTACATTCCACCGTCAGCTGACTTCGACGCGGGGGACTTCCGCCGCGTCGTGGCACGGTTGCCGAGGCCCTATCTCTTGCTTGGAGATCTGAACGGCAGGCATCCTCTCTGGAGAGATTACTCCATAAATCCCAGGGGACAAGTCCTTGCCGATCTGATCGAAGAGCTTGAGATGGGTGTCCTAAACGTGGATGAGTTTACGCATCACTGTCCGAGAACCACTTCATTTTCTTGCCTTGACCTATCTTTGTGCTCTTCGGATGTACAGCCTGATTTTGATTAGGGGGTGGTCGATGACCTCCATGGTAGTGATCACTTTCCCATTCAAATATCCTTTTCAGGGCAACTGCCGCCTGAGAGACCACCTCGGTGGTGCTTTGAACGGGCGCGGTGGCCTGCATTTCAGGAAATCACTGAATTCTCTATCTCAGTCGAGGAGTTTAGGTCGGTAGATGAGGCCGTTGAGTTCTTTTCCGGCAACCTCATTGCCGTGGGCCTGACTACTATTCCTAGGACGTCTGGCCGTTTTGCACGCCGACCACTCCCATGGTGGTCGGCCGATTGTGAGACAGCCCTTAAACAGAAGCGTTATGCCTACATGCGCTATAAGCGCCACCCGAACGATTTCACTGTCGCTGAATTTCGTCGGGCTAGGGCTAGGTTCCGGTATATTTCGAAGCACGCCCGCCGCTTTTCTTGGCGGGCATACGTGTCTTCACTTAACGGGAAGACCCCTTTAGCTGAGGTGTGGAAGCGAGTCAAAAAGATTCGGGGCAAGTTCTCGCAGGACCCCTCTCCCGTTCTCCAGGAGAATGGGACCGCAATCTCGGACCCCGCGTCCGTGGCGGAATCCTTAGCGACCGCTTTTTCCGCATTCTCTAGCCGTAATGCTGCTCCGCCAGCATTCAATGCACGTCGTGATGTCGCGGAAGGCCGCCGGCTGGACTTTACCCCCAGAGGCAGGGAACCCTTCAACGACAAGTTTACTGTGAGTGAGTTGCGTTCCGCTCTCGCTTCGTGCGCGGACACCGCCCATGGTCCGGACGATGTCCCGTACGCCATGCTTCGACACCTGGGTGAGCGAGGCATGGCCTTTCTGTTAGATTTGTTTAACAGGATCTGGGTGGAAGGTCTTCTCCCAGACTCCTGGTGAATCGCCACTGTGCTCGCCTTTCGCAAGCCGGGGAGAGATCACTCTACTCCGAATGGTTTCCGCCCAATCTCTCTAACCTCTTGCGTGTGCAAGTTGATGGAGAAATTGGTAAATGTTAGATTAGCCTATTTCCTGGACAGCGGAGGCCATCTGTCTTCTGCACAGTGCGGCTTCCGTAAGTTCCACTCCACGTCGGATGCTCTGCTCCGACTGGAAAATGCCGTCTGCGAGGCTTTCCTTGGTAGACAGCACTACGCCACGGTGTTTTTTGATCTGGAGAAGGCCTATGATACCCCATGGCGATACGGTATCATGAAGACTCTCCACACGATGGGGGTGAGGGGACGCCTCCCAATGTTTATATCTGAATTTTTGCGAGATCGTCGATTCCGCGTACGGGTGGGGGGAGCTCTCTCCGGCCCAAAGGAGCAGGAAGAGGGTGTCCCGCAGGGAAGTGTCCTCAGTGTCACACTCTTTGCCCTGAACATCAACGGCATCACCTCGGTGCTGCCGGAAGATGTTCTCGCTACGCTCTACGTGGACGACCTTTCGATCTCTTTTGGCGCGGCCCAGATGCCAACTCTGGAGCGTCGACTCCAACAGGCATTGAACCGCGTCTCTCGCTATGCCGAAGCGCACAGGTTTCGGTTTTCTTTGGCCAAGACTATGGTGGTGCACTTCTGTCGCCATCCACGGCTTTACGTCGACCCAGATTTGTTTCTTAATTGGGTGCGCCTGGATGTGGTTGAGCCGCACCGTTTCCTTCGTCTTGTATTCGACCGACGCCTCACCTGTAGGGCTCATATTCGCAGCCTTAGGGTCTTTTGTACCCGCGCCATGGACATTCTCCGTTCCGTGACGTTCAGCGCTTGGGGCGCTGATAGGGCTACCGCCTTACTTTTTTATCGATCTTTTGTTCGCTCGAAGCTCGACTACGGATGCGAGTTTTATGCACCTGCAGCCGAGCGTTTATTGCGGAAGGTGGATTCGATCCACCACACCGGCGTTCGCCTTGCGACCGGTGCCTTCCGCACTTGCCCCATTGAGAGCCTGTTGGTCGATGCCGGGGAGATGCCACTCGCTCTGCTCCGCGTGCAGTGCATCACTCGCCTGTACGCGCGAGCCCGGCGCCTCCCTCAGTCGCCAACAGCTCTCACTGCATCCGCAGCTGATCTCGATGGTGCCTATGCCGCCGAGAGACGCCAGTCATACCCTAAGCCCTCTGGGTTTAGGGCCAGGAAACTCCTTCGAGAGGTAGATATAGCTCTCGGGCCGGTGGCGCCCCTGGTTCTGCCCAGGACGCCACCCTGGAGGGTACCACATTTGGCTATTTGTCGCCACGCCTCTGCTCCCAAAGCTTGTACTGCGCCGGGAGTATTGCGTTCGATCTTTTTGGAGCACACATCGTGTCACGCTGGTACCGTGCCAGTGTATACGGATGGCTCCAAGTCGCAAGAGGGGGTCGGCTTCCACGCCGTATCCCCTCTGTTTGAAGTCAGCGGGGCTCTACCAGGCGCTGCGTCTGTCTTCACGGCCGAGCTGGTGGCAATACACCACTCGGTACGGGAGATTACGCGACGTGCCCGGTTCGGAGACCGGATTGTGATTTATAGCGACTCACAAAGCGCCCTGAGTGCTCTCGGGGCATTGGAATCTCCGCATCCCCTGGTTCGCGGAATCCGTGACGCCATGGTTTTGGCGAGCCGGGCAGATTTCGAGATTATCTTCTGCTGGGTTCCTGGACATGTAGGAATTGGGGGGAATGAGCGCGCCGATGAGGGCGCCAAAGAGTCCGCGAGGACTCTGCGACCGGACCAGCGTTTCGCTCTTCCTCACACTGACTACATGGCAGGAATACGGGCAGCTCTTCGGACTGCTTGGCAAAGAAGATGGGAGACGGTCGAGGGGAACTTAAAGTTGCGTGCCATTGCGCCGCGACTGTTTCCATGGACCTATCCCCCAATGCCGCGGCGGCTTCAGGTTGCTTTCTATCGTCTTCGAATCGGACACACTCGTGTGACGCATCGCTACTTGATGGAGCGCTCGCCTGCGCCCTATTGCAACGACTGCGTCGTCCCCCAGACTGTTCGGCACATTCTTGTCGAATGTCCTAGTCTGGGTGATCTTCGCGCACGATACCTGTCCCGGTACCGGGATTGGCAGCGTCGCTACCGCCTGTCCCTTGTACTCGGGACGAGTGCGTGCACCATGACTAGTGGACTTATTGACTTTTTGGGGGAGGCTGGCCTTCTCCCTTTCATTTAACCCGGTTTGTTGTTGTTGTTGTTGTTATTGTTTTTGTTATTGCTTCTTTATTGTTATTGTTATTTCTTTTTATTGTTTCCTGTTTAATTTTTAAAGTTTCCTAGAACTAGGCTGTTTGTTTACGGCGACTAATGCCTAAGTCGGCAGTCGCCAGATAGCCCCTTAATTAAAAAAAAAAAAAAGCAACCTTGAGCTAGCGGAATAAAAAGTAATCGCTAGGGGCCAGATCTGGACTGTATGGGGATGGTTGAGCTCCTCGTATCCGCATTCGCGCAGGGCAGCTTGTGCAACTCTGGCCTTGTAGACTTTGACGACGTTGAAGTCGATCATGGAAGGGTGAGGTTTCTAGAGACCCAACGGGCAGAGACCTTGGTCATGGCCAAATTGACGTGGATGATGTTGATAACACTTCTATGTGACATTCCAAGTTTTCGCTCGATTTCTTCGACCTTTATCCGTCGATTTTCGAGGATAATCCTATCCACACGGGCCACATTGTCCTCGTTGGTCACGTCTGATGGGCGTCCTGGACGCGGGTCACCTTAAAGAGACTCACGACCATGGTGAAACTCCCTATTCCAGCGAGCACTTATTGCATAAAAAAGGGCGGTGTCGGTGTACACTGCACCCATGCGTTCATGGATCTCTTTTGCATTCTTGCCTTCCTTGGTCAAAAATCTGATCACTGCGCGGTGCTCAACCTTTTCTATTGTTGAAAAATTTGTGACTGACGATCTGCGATCAGCTACTGCTTCTTAAATAGACGAGGCAGGAGGGTTCGGCTGCAGGTCCTGACTTGTCCTAACACCCACACAAACAGCCATCCTCCTTCCTCTGTTTCGCCTTACCGATTCACAAAACTTATCGACCGCCCCTCGTATATGGTTTAAGACGATATATTCTGTTTTATCCTTATTTTGCATCTATTTTAACTTCCATCAGTCAGCCAGTTATAAAATCTAAATTAACTGAAGGCACCAAAGAGCTTCAATTCGGATATACATACATATAGCAGCTTTAGGAATTCTTAGGCTTAATACTATACTGCGCTAGGGAAAAAGGAACCACAAAAATACGTATTATTGCCCACCGAGAAAATTTCAACCATATCACATAAGAGCCAACCTTATAAAGGGTATTTAAAATTTTCACAGCTATATGACCAAATTAAATCATATAGCTTGTTCTTTTCTGTAAGTGTAATGATAATCGGGTTCAAATTATACAATGACATTCAAAGGAAAGCTCTTGTGGCCAAATCAATTCCATTTTAGTTATTTGTAAGGGAAATTACTTTTAACTATCTCTCCTCAGACAAGTTTGCAAGGCGAATAAAACAAAACAATAGGAAATTAGTTTAAAGAATATAGTAAATATAATCTAAAGATTAAACTTGGTCAAAAATCTGATTAATAGTTTCTTATCTGACAAAAGGAAGCTATGTTATTTTGACGTTCCTTAAATTCGCCTAACCTTTGGCCTAATCTTTGTCCGTTACCCATAATAAAATTGTTTGCCTGAAGATTGTAAAGGTTGAAGTAACTAAACTTCCACAAACCATTTAGAATCCCTGAAACTCTATGACCTAATTTTACTATCACCAAGGCATGATGCTGAAATTGGGGCTACCGCCCGGCCGTCTTAATCTTCCCCCCCCCCCCTCCTAGGGTCGGGAGATTACTTTGTAGGATTTGCCGCGAACCGGTTTATGGCTCACGCTGCTGGTCACCATTCTGGCTTGCTTATCCCTGCCTTTGATACTTCAACGCAAGGAGACGCTCGTAATGTCACGGCCGATAGCGAGGGTTGGAGAAGGTCTCAATCTTTCCCCCTGTTTTTGAAGAACTCTGGGTATATATGCACCCGCTCCAGGATTACAGACAGATTTGGCTAGACAAGACCTACCCAAAATGAGTGCAATTCAACGAGATCTCTCCCAAGAAGTGTGAGTGACGGTCGCAAGCCACAGAAGAGCTGGCCGCCACACCCCTATCTTCGAGTTAGGGAGAAGTCTCGTGAGGCAATATCAGCCTTTCCCATCCGCCTACGAAACAAGGATTGTAGAAGCCGTTCCCTGAAGATCTTATGGTGACCTCTTAAGGACAAGAGGTCCGCTAGCACGCCCAAGCCGAGTGTAGAGAACTCATACCCCCCTCCCTCCTTCGACAAGAGGCCCGCAACTTGCAAAACACAAGTTCGAGAAAGTAGCCCCACCCGCTGCAGGTTTGTGGCTACCACCCGTGAGTAATCAAGGTCTCCAAGACCTTCCTCAAGGTTGCCCCACCTTACTCTCAAGGTTTAAGGGAACTACATCACTCACTACCATAAATCATCCATTATAACCGTTCAGTCTTATTCCTGTACCCAATTGTATATCTATATTTATTGTTGTGTCTTTTATTTATTTTGTATTAAAAATCTATGTTTTTCGTTGTGTTTGTCATATTCTTTGGTCACGCGGCTGCCGCTATCTATTCAAACTGCACTCTGCTAACAATAAAAGTTGTCGCCTTGCTTGGCATACCTTAGAGCTTGTATGCGCATATTTCAGTACAGTTGGCCATATTTCGACAGTAAGTACTATCTCTTGTTCTATTTAACGTTAATTTTGCTCCTTTTGCTTAACTCTGTCATATTATAAATTGTCACAATCCAATTAACTATCTTTATCGAGTGATTTTATTCCCCCTTTTTGTATATATATATATATATATATATATATATATATATATATATATATATATATATATTGCCCCATTTATTATTATATATATTGAAATTATATTTGGGGGTCTTGTTCTTTATATATTCTTTGAACTACAACTTGTCAAGCCATTAGATAAATCCCGGTTAACCGTAAATTGCACTCTGTATAAAATTCAAGGAGGCAGTCCGCCACTACTTTAATTGCCCCAAAGCATATTGCAGGCGGCCTCGTATGTCCCGTTGCTCCGAGCGATTCTTTACAGGCATACCTTGGTATTCTTTTACTGTGATGCTGTTTATTTGTAAATTATAATTTTTCAGCCTCATTCAACTATTAAACTTTTAAGAATCCTAAACTCTCAAAAGGGGAAAAGAATAATGTCAAAGGAAGGATACTAATGAAGCCATCTTCTTACTCTCCTTTACGGTAAGGTTAAGAAGATATTGGTGTTAATAGCAAATAGTAACAAAATATTTAATGCATTAAATGAATTACACAAATTCTTACACTATTCAAATTATGTAAATCCTTTTTTACTAATATGAAAACAACTGCTTTCTAGTAAAACTGTGGTACTGAATTCTGATGTAGTAAATACATTTTTGTATTAAGTTTAGATTTTGTCTACTCACAAACTTCCTTTTTCATATACCCTTCCGTGCTTTTAGCTGCTCTCAAGGAATGGGAGATTTTTCCGGTATTGTTTGTTATTTATTCTTAAATAAATATACCCCGTAAGGGGCGCGGCGATTTGCCATCCTGGCCGCCGTGCTGACGGGATCCAGCGCCCCGTCCGGCCCCAGCTTAGCCTCTCTTGCTTCGTTCAGATAGCCTGTATTCCTATCCTACCTCGTCGCTTTTCATACAACCTCTCCCACAACTTTCTCTGGTCAGCCTCTAATTTCACAGGGTAGAAGCTGACCTTCTTCTCAGCCAATCGTCCCGGATCGGGGCTGAGGGGGGAGGGGACAATGTCCCCTAACCCCTGAGCTCCGGTCTGAGGTGGTTGGCTTTTAACAACCTGCTTCATCCCCACCCATACCTTCCTCACATCCCTTTTCCTCTCGTCTTCAAAATCTATCCGTTTTACGCCGTGTTCAAGGTGGAGCCGCCATGCCGAAGGACTACAAGGCCACCAGGCGGGAGGGGTGGTCCCAAATGGCGGCGCCTGGCTCTGCCGGGCCTGTAAGCACCTCTTGCAGTGCGGGCTACTGCAAGAGGTGGTGAGTGATTGCGTCCCGTAAAACAAAGAGGGTCACCATGCCCAATGATGAAACAAAAAAACATCTCCCCTTAATTCCCCCTACAACAACAACGGAGCCGCCCTCGTGCAGCTCCACAGAAAAGATGGAGGTCCCCCCCCCCCTGTGCTTGCGCAGGGGACCCTCCATACCTCTTTAACCGGAGAGGAGGCTTACTCCTCTCCTACGCCTACGGGTGTAGGGGACTCCCCCTCACCCCCTTCTCTGGAGGTGCTTTCGGGCACCTCCCTATCTCCAGCGGCAGTCCCTCCTATGCTTTCTAAGGGGACTGCCAAGAAAGCCAGCAGGCAGCCCATTGCCGACCGCCCCTCGTACAAGCGGCTCGGTAGGGCAAACCCCCTTAGGGGGGAGAGGGAAGCCAGGCCCCTTCGCTCGCTTCCCTCAAAAGACCTGCTGGCAAAAATATTAAACCTTGCCGGGGTCAAGGCCTGTGCCTCCCCACTAAAGACTTATGACGCTGCCAAAGGGACCTGCGATGTCCTGGGAGGGGATGGCCAACTGGAGGCCCCTCCTGTGATAGACATGGTCCTTGAGGAAAACCAGCCTCAGACGGTAGGGCCTTCCTTGGGGGGGAATCCGGGCTTGGCGCCAAGCACCGAACCCGAATCCGCCCCTATGCATGGTCCTCATCAAACGGCTGTGGATTCTCAGGCAGGACAAGGAGGGGAGGGATCTCCTCCGGATGAATCCTCTGCGCCCACCGGGACCTTCTCCATTTCAGAGAAGGACCTGGCTGAGGCCGGTCCATCTGGTCTGGGGGCTTCTACCGGCGGGGGTGAGAAGCGGGTTCATTCCCCGCCCTCCTCTCCTAAAAAGAAGAAAAAGAAAAGAAAGACGAAAAGGACTCGGGGCTCCTCTCCATCCGCGGGGGCTGCGGGGACGGATAGGTCTGCTGCCACTTTGGTAGGCGACCAAGCCAGGATCGGCAAATCCGGCCCCTCTACCCCCTCGTGTGCGGAGCTCCTGACCAAGACTAAGACAAAGAATGCACAGGGCGGAGCCTCGATGACATCGGGGCCCCTCATTCAGAGGTTACCTGGCGTTTTCGAGCCCGCTGGCTTCAAACGCTTCCTCGTTATTCGCTCCACTGATGGCAGCATGTTGTCTAAGGGCAACATGATCCATCAGAGGAGAGGATTAGCTAGTGCAATTGGTAGAGAGCCGAAGGTGACCCGTTTCTCGGACGGCAGCCTTCTGGCGAATGCGGCGAATCCCGCCGAGGCGGCCAAGATAAGTGCTCTTCGGACACTTCATGGCACCCCGGTGAGTGTGACGCCGCACTCTACCATGAAATGTGAGAAAGGAGTAGTTTATGCGAGGGAACTCGTTGACTACTCCATTGAGGACATCACCCTAGAGCTGGCCGACCATGGGGCGGTCAAGGTCGAACGTGTGATGAGAAAACAGGGAGGGGCTTCGAGACCCACCCCTACACTCTTCGTCACGTTCGACTGTGACAAGCTCCCTGAGTCGGTGCGTGCTGGTTGGTACCGCTACCGCGTGAAGGCATTCGTGCCACTGCCGCGGCGGTGCTATTACTGTCACCGCTTCGGCCATACGAATCGCTCATGTAGACGTGCAAAGTCGGGGTCACCCAAAGTCTGTGTAAATTGCTCCAAGGTCGCACACGATAAGTCCAAATCGTGTGTGGCCAAGTGTGTCAATTGCGGAGAGCCGCACCCTGCTTCTTCGAAGCAATGTGGTGCATATCTCCTGGAGAAAGAAATCCTGGCCGTGCAGGCCCAGGATAGACTCTCATTCCGCGAGGCTAAGGACTTGGTCCTGGCGCGCCCAGCTCTGCCTGGGACGTCATATGCCTCAGTAGTTCGAAAGGCACCCTCTGCTCCTGGCCCATCCAGGCCAACGAGCACGGTTGTTTCCGCGCCCATTCGGAGCCCTTCTGCGAGCTCTACTACACCCGGGCGCTCCCCTGGTAGAGCTGGCGGCAAAAAGGGTTCACACCCAGCCCCGGCTAAAACCAGGGCTCCCCCCTCTTCCCCCAGCGTGACCGTTTCCCGTAAGGCGAAACGGCCACGCGCCTCCACCGAGTCGTTAGACTCACAGGAGGCAACACCCCTGAAGATGGTCGCTAGGCCATCTTCGGGGGTTCCTAAAGCTGTCCCCCGAAAGGAGGACAGCAACAAAGGAGCTTCGGCTCCTTCGCCCACGCCACGAGGTGGAGCGAGTGGCTCGGAGACGGTGGTTCCTCGAAAAGAGGGCCCCCCGCCTCCGAAGCCGCAGCGCCCGCCTAACGTTTCGAGGCGGAGGGAGGAAAAGACTCGCATGGCGAGGTCAACCTCCTTCAATAAGTCCTCGAAGGCGACAGCGCCTCCAGCGCTTTGTCCGGCCAACAGCGCCCGGGGTTCTGCCCCCGGGAAGCGTACGGCCATTCCCGTGAGGGTCTTCAATTCGAGGAGGGCCCCCGCGTCTCCTCCAAGCTAGGCCTGGAGGGCATATTCCTTCAATGGAATTGCCGTGGACTCCGGGCCAACTGGGAGGAGCTGCGGAGGCTCGCCTCGTCCCGTTCCCCGTTAGCTATTTTTTTGCAGGAGACCATGCTAGGCGCGTGCCCACTGCCTGCCCTCCCGGGGTATAAGGGTCTTGCAACCCCACCACCGCGCGACGGCCGGGCTGGGGGATGCGCGGTTTACACCCGGCATGATGTCTCCGTTTACACCCGGCATGATGTCTCCGTTTACACCCGGCATGATGTCTCCGTTCTTCCTTTCTCTTCAGATACCTCCTTACAGGCAGTGGCTGTGCAGCTGCACCTGGATAGGAGGTATACTATCATTTCTGCGTACATTCCACCGTCAGCTGACTTCGACGCGGGGGACTTCCGCCGCGTCGTGGCACGGTTGCCGAGGCCCTATCTCTTGCTTGGAGATCTGAAAGGCAGGCATCCTCTCTGGGGAGATTACCCCTTAAATCCCAGGGGACAAGTCCTTGCCGATCTGATCGAAGAGCTTGAGATGGGTTTCCTAAACGTGGATGAGTTTACGCATCACTGTCCGAGAACCGCTTCATTTTCTTGCCTTGACCTATCTTTGTGCTCTTCAGATGCACAGCCCCGTAAGGGGCGAGGCGATTTGCCATCCTGGCCGCCGTGCTGACGGGATCCAGCGCTCCGTCCGGCCCCAGCTTAGCCTCTCTTCCTTCCTTCAGATAGCCCGATTTCTCCCCTCCCTCGTCGCTTTTCATACAACCTCTCCCACAACTTTCTCTGGTCAGCCTCTAATTTCACAGGGTAGAATGCTGACCTTCTTCTCAAGCCAACCACCCCGGATCGGGGCTGAGGGGGCAAGGGGACATTGTTCCCTAACCCCTCAGCTCCGGTTCGGGATGGGTTTTTTTTAACAACCTGCTTCATCCCCACCCACATCTTCCTCACATCCCTTTTCCTCTCCTTTTCACAACCTATATTTTTTACGCCGTGTCCAAGGTGGAGCCGCCATGCCGAAGGACTGCCAGGCCACCAGGCGGGAGGGGTGGTCCCGAATGGCGGCGCCTGGCTCTGCCGGGCTTGTAAGCACCTCTCGCAGTGCGGGCAACTGCGAGAGGTGATGAGCTATTGCGTCCCGTAATCAAAAGAGGGTCACCATGCCCATGTATGAAAAAAAACAAAAACCCCAACCCCCAACTTCCCCAAAAACATCTACGGAGCCGCCCTCGGGCAGCTCCACCGAGAAAATGGAGGTCCCCCCCCTTGTGCTTGCGCAAGGGACCCTCCATAATTCTTTAACCGGAGAGGAGGCTTACTCCTCTCCTACGCCTACGGGTGTAGGGGACTCCCCCTCACCCCCTTCTCTGGAGGTGCTTTCGGGCACCTCCCTATCTCCAGCGGCAGTCCCTCCTTTGCTTTCTAAGGGGACTGCCAAGAAAGCCAGCAGGCAGCCCATTGCCGACCGCCCCTCGTGCAAGCGGCTCGGTAGGGCAAACCCCCTTAGGGGGGAGAGGGAAGCCAGGCCCCTTCGGTCGCTTCCCTCAAAAGACCTGCTGGCAAGAATTTTGAACCTTGCTGGGGTCAAGGCCTGTGCCTCCCCACACCACCTGACTAGTGACAATACTGCCAAGGGGACCTGCGATGTCCTGGGAGGGGATGGCCAACTGGAGGCCCCTCCTGTGATAGACATGGTCCTTGAGGAGACCCAGCCCCAGACGGTAGGGCCTTCCATGGGGGGGAATTCGGGCTCGGCGCCAAGCACCGAACCCGAATCCGCCCCTATGCAAGGTCCTCCTCAAATGGCTGAGGGCTCCGAGGCAGTAGAAGGAGGGGAGGGATCTCCTCCGACAGGTGCCCCTACGACAACCAGGACCTTCTCCATTTCGGAGAGGGACCTGGCTGAGGCTGGTCCATCTGGCCTGGGGACTTCTGCCGGCGGAGGTGAAAAGCGGGTTCATTCCCCGCCCTCCTCTCCTAAAAAGAAAAAGACTAAAAAGACTCAAAAGACGAAGAAGACTCGGGGCTCCTCTCCATCCGCGGGGGCTGCGGGGACGGATGGGTCTGCTGCCACTTTGGTAGGCGACCAAGCCAAGATCGGCACATCCGGCCCCTCTACCCCCTCGTGTGCGGAGCCCATGACTACGACTAAGACCAAGAATGCACAGGGCGGAGCCTCGATGACATCGGGGCCCCTCATTCAGAGGTTACCTGGCGTTTTCGAGCCCGCTGGCTTCAAACGCTTCCTCGTTATTCGCTCCACTGATGGCACCATGTTGTCCAAGGGCAACATGATCCATCAGAGGAGAGGATTAGCTAGTGCAATTGGTAGAGAGCCGAAGGTAACCCGTTTCTCGGACGGGAGCCTTCTGGCGAATGCGGCGAATCCCGCCGAGGCGGCCAAGATAAGTGCTCTTCGGACACTTCATGGCACCCCGGTGAGTGTGACGCCGCACTCTACCATGAACTTTGTGAAAGGAGTAGTTTATGCGAGGGAACTCGTTGACTACTCCATTGAGGACATCACCCTAGAGCTGGCCGACCATGGGGCGGTCAAGGTCGAACGTGTGATGAGAAAACAGGGAGGGGCCTCGAGACCCACCCCTACACTCTTCGTCACGTTCGACTGTGACAAGCTCCCTGAGTCGGTGTGTGCCGGTTGGTACCGCTACCGCGTGAAGGCATTCGTGCCACTGCCGCGGCGGTGCTATTACTGCCACCGCTTCGGCCATACGAATCGATCATGTAGACGTGCAAAATCGGGGTCACCCGAAGTCTGTGTAAATTGCTCCAAGGTCGCACACGATAAGTCCAAATCGTGTGTGGCCAAGTTTGTCAATTGCGGAGAGCCGCACCCTGCTTCTTCGAAGCAATGTGGTGCATATCTCCTTGAGAAAGAAATCCTGGCCGTTCAGGCCCAGGATCGACTCTCATTCCGCGAGGCAAAGGACTTGGTCCTGGCGCGCCCGGCTCTGCCTGGGACGTCATATGCCTCAATAGTTAGAAAGGCACCCTCTGCTCCTGGCCCATCCAGGCCAACGAGCACGGTTGTTTCCGCGCCCATTCGGAGCCCTTCTGTGGGCTCTACCCAACCTGGGCGCTCCCCTGGTAAAGCTGGCAGCAAAAAGGGTTCATACCCTGCCCCGGCTAAAACCAGGGCTCCCCCCTCTTCCCCCAGCGTGACCGTTTCGCGTAAAGCGAAAAGGCCACGCGCCTCCGCCGCGTCGTTAGACTCACAGGAGGCAACACCCCTGAAGATGGTCGCTAGGCCATCTTCCGGGGTTCCTAAAGCTGTTCCCCGAAAGGAGGACAGCAACAAAGGAGCTTCGGCCCCTTTGCCCACGCCGCGAGGTGGAGCGAGTGGCTCGGAGACGGTGGTTCCTCGAAAAGAGGCCCCCCCGCCTCCGAAGCCGCAACGCCCGCCTAAAGTTTCGAGGCGGAGGGAGGAAAAGACTCGCATGGCGAGCCCAACCTCCCCCAATAAGTCCTCGAAGGCGACAGCGCCTTCAGCGCTTTGTCCGGCCAACAGCGCCCGGGGTTCTGCCCCCGGGAAGCGTACGGCCATTCCCGTGAGGGTCTTCAATTCGAGGAGGGCCCCCGCGTCTCCTCCGAGCTAGGCCTGGAGGGCATATTCCTTCAATGGAATTGCCGTGGACTCCGGGCCAACTGGGAGGAGCTGCGGAGGCTCGCCTCATCCCGTTCCCCGTTAGCTATTTTTTTGCAGGAGACCATGCTAGGCGCGTGCCCCCTGCCTGCCCTCCCGGGGTATAAGGGTCTTGCGACCCAACCACCGCGGGACGGCCGGGCTGGGGGATGCGCGGTTTACACCCGGCATGATGTCTCCGTTCTTCCTTTCTCTTTAGATACCTCCTTTCAGGCAGTGGCTGTGCAGCTGCACCTGGATAGGAGGTATACTATCATTTCTGCGTACATTCCACCGTCAGCTGACTTCGACGCGGGGGACTTTCGCCGCGTCGTGGCACGGTTGCCGAGGCCCTATCTCTTGCTTGGAGATCTGAACGGCAGGCATCCTCTCTGGGGAGATTACACCATAAATCCCAGGGGACAAGTCCTTGCCGATCTGATCGAAGAGCTTGAGATGGGTGTCCTAAACGTGGATGAGTTTACGCATCACTGTCCGAGAACCGCTTCATTTTCTTGCCTTGACCTATCTTTGTGCTCTTCGGATGCACAGCCTGATTTTGATTGGGGGGTGGTCGATGACCTCCATGGTAGTGATCACTTTCCCATTTAAATATCATTTTCAGGGCAACTGCCGCCTGAGAGACCACCTCGGTGGTGCTTGGCGCGGGCGCGGTGGCCTGCATTTCAGGAAATGACTGAATTCTCTATCTCAGTCAAGGAGTTTAGGTCGGTAGATGAGGCCGTCGAGTTCTTCTCCGGCAACCTCATCACCGTGGGCCTGACTACTATTCCTAGGACGTCTGGCCGTTTTGCACGCCGACCACTCCCATGGTGGTCGGCCGAGTGTGAGACGGCCCTCAAACAGAAGCGTTATGCCTACATGCGCTATAAGCGCCGCCCGAACGATTTCACCGTCGCTGAATTTCGTCGGGCTAGGGCTAGGTTCCGGTATATTTCGAAGCACGCCCGCCGATCTTCTTGGCGGGCATACGTGTCTTCACTTAACGGGAAGACCCCTTTAGCTGAGCTGTAGGAGCGAGTCAAAAGGATTCGGGGCAAGTTCTCGCAGGACCCCCCTCCCGTTCTCCAGGAGAATGGGACCGCAATCTCGGACCCCGCGTCCGTGGCGGAATCCTTAGCGACCGCTTTTTCCGCATTCTCTAGCCGTGATGCTGCTCCGCCAGCATTCAATGCACGTCGTGATGTCGCGGAAGGCCGCCGGCTGGACTTTACCTCCAGAGGCGGAGAACCCTTCAACGACAAGTTTACTGTGAGTGAGTTGCGTTCCGCTCTCGCTTCGTGCGCGGACACCGCCCATGGTCCGGACGATGTCCCGTACGCGATGCTTCGACACCTGGGTGAGCGAGGCATGGCCTTTCTATTAGATTTGTTCAACAGGATCTGGGTGGAAGGTCTCCTCCCAGACTCCTGGCGAATCGCTACTGTGCTCGCCTTTCGCAAGCCGGGGAGAGATCACTCTACTCCGACCGGTTTCCGCCCAATCTCTCTAAGCTCTTGCGTGTGCAAGTTGATGGAGAAATTGGTAAATGTTAGATTAGCCTATTTCCTGGACAGCGGAGGCCATCTGTCTTCTGCACAGTGCGGCTTCCGTAAGTTCCACTCCACGTCGGATGCTCTGCTCCGACTGGAAAATGCCGTCTGCGAGGCTTTCCTTCGTAGACAGCACTACGCCACGGTGTTTTTTGATCTGGAGAAAGCCTATGATACCGCATGGCGATACGGTATCATGGAGACTCTCCACACGATGGGGGCGAGGGGACGCCTCCCAATGTTTATATCTGAATTTTTGCGAGATCGTCGATTCCGCGTACGGGTGGGGGGAGCCCTCTCCGGCCCAAAGGAGCAGGAAGAGGGTGTCCCGCAGGGAAGTGTCCTCAGTGTCACACTCTTTGCCCTGAGCATCAACGGCATCACCTCGGTGCTGCCGGAAGATGTTCTCGCTACGCTCTACGTGGACGACCTTTCGATCTCTTTTGGCGCGGCCCAGATGCCAACTCTGGAGCGCCGACTCCAACGGGCATTGAACCGCGTCTCTCGCTATGCCGAAGCGCACAGGTTTCGGTTTTCTTTGGCCAAGACTAAGGTGGTGCACTTCTGCCGCCATCCACGGCTTCACCCCGACCCAGATTTGTTTCTTAATGGGGTGCGCCTGGATGTGGTTGAGTCGCACCGTTTCCTTGGTCTTGTATTCGACCGACGCCTCACCTGGGAGGCTCACATTCACAGCCTTAGGGTCTCTTATACCCGCGCCATGGACATTCTCCGTTCCGTGACGTTCAGCGCTTGGGGCGCTGATAGGGCTACCGCCTTACTTTTTTATCGATCCTTTGTTCGCTCGAAGCTCGACTACGGATGCGAGTTTTATGCATCCGCAGCCGAGTGTTTATTGCGGAAGGTGGATTCGATCCACCACACCGGCCTTCGCCTTGCGACCGGTGCCTTCCGCACTTCCCCCATTGAGAGCCTGTTGGTCGATGCTGGGGAGATGCCACTCGCTCTGCGCCGCGTGCAGTGCACCACTCGCCTGTACGCGCGAGCCCGGCGCCTCCCCCAGTCGCCAACAGCTCTCACTGCATCCGCAGCTGATCTCGATGGTGCCTATGCCGCCGAGAGACGCCAGTCATACCCTAAGCCCTTTGGGTTTAGGGCCAGGAAACTCCTTCGAGAGGTAGATATAGCTCTCGGGCCGGTGGCGCCCCTGGTTCTGCCCAGGACGCCACCCTGGAGGGTACCACATTTGGCTATTTGTCGCCACGCCTCTGCTCCCAAAGCTTGTACTGCGCCGGGAGTATTGCGTTCGATCTTTTTTGGAGCACACATCGTGTCACGCTGGTACCGTGCCAGTGTATACGGATGGCTCCAAGTCCCAAGAGGGGGTCGGCTTCCACGCCGTATCCCCTCTGTTTGAAGTCAGCGGGGCTCTACCAGGCGCTGCGTCTGTCTTCACGGCCGAGCTGGTGGCAATACACGACTCGGTACGGGAGATTACGCGACGTGCCCGGTTCGGAGACCGGATTGTGATTTATAGCGACTCATAAAGCGCCCTGAGTGCTCTCGGGGCATTGGAATCTCCGCATCCCCTGGTTCGCGAATTCCGTGACGCCACGGTTTTGGCGAGCCGGGCAGATGTCGAGATTATCTTCTGCTGGGTTCCTGGACATGTAGGAAAGCGGGGAATGAGCGCACCGATGAGGGCGCCTAAGAGTCCGCGAGGACTCTGCGACCGGACAAGCGTTTCGCTCTTCCTCACACCGACTACATGGCAGGAATACGGGCAGCTCTTCGGACTGCTTGGCAAAGAAGATGGGAGACGGTCGAGGGGAACTTAAAGTTGCGTGCCATTGCGCCGCGACTGTTCCCATGGACCTATCCCCCAATGCCGCGGCGGCTTCAGGTTGCTTTCTGTCGTCTTCGAATCGGACACACTCGTGTGACGCATCGTTACTTGGTGGAGCGCTCGCATGTGCCCTATTGCAAAGACTGCGTCGTCCCCCAGACTGTTCGGCATATTCTTGTCGAATGTCCCAGTCTGGGTGATCTTCGCGCACGATACCTGTCTCGGTACCGGGATGGGCGGGGTCGCTACCGCCTGTCCCTTGTACTCGGGACGAGTGCGTGCACCATGACTGGTGGACTTATTGACTTTTTGGGGGAGGCCGGCCTTCTCCCCTTTATTTAAGGTTCCTTTTTTTGTTATTGTTTTGTTTTAGATTGCACACTCCTGCATCGGGGTGAGGGGGACCTCCCCCCGCTGCCGGAGATTGCTTCGATTGTTAAGTTTTTCAAATTTATATTGATTGTTAAGTTTTCATATTTTAACTTAAAAGTAGCCTAATTCTAGGCTGTCGTGTTTTTCGGCGACTTATGCCCAAGTGGGTAGTTGCCAGATGGGCTCTATAAAAAAAAGAAAAAAAAAAAAATTCAGATGCACAGCCTGATTTTGATTGTGGGGTGGTCGATGACCTCCATGGTAGTGATCACTTTCCCATTCAAATATCATTTTCAGGGCAACTCCTGCCTGAGAGACCACCTCGGTGGTGCTTGGCGCGGGCGCGGTGGCCTGCATTTCAGGAAATGACTGAATTCTCTATCTCAGTCAGGAGTTTAGGTCGGTAGATGAGGCCGTTGAGTTCTTCTCCGACAACCTCATCGCCGTAGGCCTGACTACTATTCCTAGGACGTCTGGCCGTTTTGCACGCCGACCACTCCCATGGTGGTCGGCCGAGTGTGAGACGGCCCTCAAACAGAAGCGTTATGCCTACATGCGCTATAAGCGCCGCCCGAACGATTTCACTGTCGCTGAATTTCGTCGGGCTAGGGCTAGGTTCCGGTATATTTCGAAGCACGCCCGCCGCTCTTCTTGGCGGGCATACGTGTCTTCACTTAACGGGAAGACTCCTTTAGCTGAGGTGTGGAAGCGAGTCAAAAGGATTCGGGGCAAGTTCTCGCAGGACCCCCCCTCCCGTTCTCCAGGAGAATGGGACCGCAATCTTGGACCCCGCGTCCGTGGCGGAATCCTTAGCGACCGCTTTTTCCGCATTCTCTAGCCGTGATGCTGCTCCGCCAGCATTCAATGCACGTCGTGATGTCGCGGAAGGCCGCCGGCTGGACTTTACCTCCAGAGGCGGAGAACCCTTCAACGACAAGTTTACTGTGAGTGAGTTGCGTTCCGCTCTCGCTTCGTGCGCGGACACCGCCCATGGTCCGGACGATGTCCCGTACGCCATGCTTCGACACCTGGGTGAGCGAGGCATGGCCTTTCTATTAGATTTGTTCAACAGGATCTGGGTGGAAGGTCTCCTCCCAGACTCCTGGCGAATCGCTACTGTGCTCGCCTTTCGCAAGCCGGGGAGAGATCACTCTACTCCGACCGGTTTCCGCCCAATCTCTCTAACCTCTTGCGTGTGCAAGTTGATGGAGAAATTGGTAAATGTTAGATTAGCCTATTTCCTGGACAGCGGAGGCCATCTGTCTTCTGCACAGTGCGGCTTCCGTAAGTTCCACTCCACGTCGGATGCTCTGCTCCGACTGGAAAGTGCCGTCTGCGAGGCTTTCCTTCGTAGACAGCACTACGCCACGGTGTTTTTTGATCTAGAGAAGGCCTATGATACCGCATGGCGATACGGTATCATGGAGACTCTCCACACGATGGGGGCGAGGGGATGCCTCCCAATTTTTATATCTGAATTTTTGCGAGATCGTCGATTCCGCGTACGGGTGGGGGGAGCCCTCTCCGGCCCAAAGGAGCAGGAAGAGGGTGTCTCGCAGGGAAGTGTCCTCAGTGTCACACTCTTTGCCCTGAGCATCAACGGCATCACCTCGGTGCTGCCGGAAGATGTTCTCGCTACGCTCTACGTGGACGACCTTTCGATCTCTTTTGGCGCGGCCCAGATGCCAACTCTGGAGCGTCGACTCCAACAGGCATTGAACCGCGTCTCTCACTATGCCGAAGCGCACAGGTTTCGGTTTTCTTTGGCCTAGACTAAGGTGGTGCACTTCTGCCGCCATCCACGGCTTCACCCCGACCTAGATTTGTTTCTTAATGGAGTGCGCCTGGATGTGGTTGAGTCGCATCGTTTCCTTGGTCTTGTATTCGACCGACGCCTCACCTGGGAGGCTCATATTCGCAGCCTTACGGTCTCTTGTACCCGCGCCATGGACATTCTCCGTTCCGTGACGTTTAGCGCTTGGGGCGCTGATAGGGCTACCGCCTTACTTTTTTTATCGATCCTTTGTTCGCTCGAAGCTCGACTACGGATGCGAGTTTTATGCATCCGCAGCCGAGCGTTTATTGCGGAAGGTGGATTCGATCCACCACACCGGCCTTCGCCTTGCGACCGGTGCCTTCCGCACTTCCCCCATTGAGAGCCTGTTGGTCGATGCTGGGGAGATGCCACTCGCTCTGCGCCGCGTGCAGTGCATCACTCGCCTGTACGCGCGAGCCCGGCGCCTCCCTCAGTCGCCAACAGCTCTCACTGCATACGCAGCTGATCTCGATGGTGCCTATGCCGCCGAGAGACGCCAGTCATACCCTAAGCCCTTTGGGTTTAGGGCCAGGAAACTCCTTCGAGAGGTAGATATAGCTCTCGGGCAGGTGGCGCCCCTGGTTCCTCCCAGGACGCCACCCTGGAGGGTACCACATTTGGCTATTTGTCGCCACGCCTCTGCTCCCAAAGCTTGTACTGCGCCGGGAGTATTGCGTTCGACCTTTTTGGAGCACACATTGTGTCACGCTGGTACTGTGCCAGTGTATACGGATGGCTCCAAGTCCCAAGAGGGGGTCGGCTTCCACGCCCTATCCCCTCTGTTTGAAGTCAGCGGGGCTCTACCAGGCGCTGCGTCTGTCTTCACGGCCGAGCTGGTGGCAATACACCACTCGGTACGGGAGATTACGCGACGTGCCCGGTTCGGAGACCGGATTGTGATCTATAGCGACTCACAAAGCGCCCTGAGTGCTCTCGGGGCATTGGAATCTCCGCATCCCGTGGTTCGCGATATCCGTGACGCCACGGTTTTGGCGAGCCGGGCAGATGTCGAGGTTATCTTCTGCTGGGTTCCTGGACATGAAGGAATTGCGGGGAATGAGCGCGCCGATGAGGGCGCCAAAGAGTCCGCGAGGACTCTGCGACCGGACCAGCGTTTCGCTCTTCCTCACACCGACTACATGGCAGGAATACGGGCAGCTCTTCGGACTGCTTGGCAAAGAAGATGGGAGACGGTCGAGGGGAACTTAAAGTTGCGTGCCATTGCGCCGCGACTGTTCCCATGGACCTATCCCCCAATGCCGCGGCGGCTTCAGGTTGCTTTCTGTCGTCTTCGAATCGGACACACTCGTGTGACACATCGCTATCTGATGGAGCGCTTGCCTGCGCCCTATTGAAACGACTGCGTCGTCCCCCAGACTGTTCGGCACATTCTTGTCGAATGTCCCAGTCTGGGTGATCTTCGCGCACGACACCTGTCCCGGTACCGGGATGGGCGGGGTCGCTACCGCCTGTCCCTTGTTCTGGGGATGAGTGCGTGTACTTTGACTGGTGGACTTATTGACTTTTTGGGGGAGGCCGGCCTTCTCCCTTTTATTTAACGCGATTTAATTGTTGTTGTTGTTTTTGTAATTGTTTTGTTATTGCTTTGTTATTGTTATTGTTATTCCTTTTTATTGTTTTCTGTTTAATTTTTTAAAGTAGCCTAAATTAGGCTGTTTGTTTACGGCAACTTATGCCTTAGTCGGCAGTCGCCAGATAGCCCCTTAATTAAAAAAAAAAAAAAAAAAATCTTAGGGACGCAGGCACTCACGTCTTTCCGCAAGACAGGACGGCCATCGTTAAAGCCAACCAATTCTATTTTTGTCTCATCTCACGACAGGACATTAATCCAGAACTCAGCTGGTTTCTCAAAATGCATACATGTTAACTTCAACCATGTAGCTTTGTGTCTCTTCACCAGCAAAGATGTCTTATTTAGCCTGCGAGACTTAAAATCATGCTCTTTCAGTTCATTACTCATGTTTCTCTTAGTGTCCGACGTTCCTGCCAGCAGTAGATCATCTTGAATTTCCTTATGGGTCATTATAGTGGTAGCTTTTACCTTTTTAAGAATTACACAAGAAGCTTTGGAGTAAAACTTCCGAGGAGTATCTGAACGTTGAAGTTTATTGATGGGTTTTACCTTTTTCCATTTCAGAATGACAGAGCTAATGGTGCTGGAAGGTATTTTCAACTGCAAGATATCTTTTGGTATCTCAACCCATCAATATCTAGCTTCAGCATCGACTTATTCTGGTCCTTGGAGAGTTCTTTTTTCTTCCTCATGATAACGTCTTTACTGAGGGAACGTCGAATAGTTAATTTCATTCCAATCATTCCTGAGCTCTTGTTGACTCCTATACATATTATTGAGACCATCTAGAAGCTTCCTTGCATGGTTACAGCTACTAATAATTTCTCTCTTGTAATTTGAAAATTAATTTCGTTAAGTAAACTTAACCAGTTTTTATTAATTTTAATTTTACTGAATATCAAATCTATTTCATGCCTTTTTAAATTTTTAAGGGGTACGAATACTTATTTTACACCACTGTATGTACATAGATAACGTTAAAAAATTTAAATCCAGGAATGTGTTAACAACTATCATTTATTCTCCTAGCAATCGTTACACTATTAGGAATGTTGCGATATCGCCTCTTCTTAATTTTTCGTGCACCTGTATTTTCTAAACCATGCTGCCATCTGCGGTCAATCTTAAATCCAAAATTTTATTTCTTTGGTACTATTTGGTTAAAATCACAATAGTTTCTAGACCTTAAATAATTCGGAAAAAATAAGTGAGACATATTAGTTCTGTAGTGTACGTGAAGTTAGCTAGTCTAATACAGAGCAGAATGTTTAATTTGCTGAACTAAATTGAGTTGATATGTAATCCCCCCCAAAGGCAGACGTCGTGCAAATGAAGCCGTGTAAATTTTGGATCAATCAGGGTTTGGAAATTTAATGCATTCAAAATAAATTTATACTTTTTAATTAATAAATTGTAGACTATGCAGGTTTCTAAAAAAGGATAATTACTACAACCAAAACTAATTTAATTTTTGCACAGACGGGAATCTATTTCATAATAATACGATAGCCAAGGAAACTTTGTATATAAATTTGTTATTCAATCAGATTAAATGAGGCTCAAGTCACATGACCTTTTTTAGAAATATGAAAAATATAACAAATAACTGAACTATCGATGCGAGTATCAGCGTAATGAAGTTAAGAGTATGAAATGTTATAGTAAAGACAGAAAATTCAACTCAATAAGCAGCGACTAATGATAAATAATAAACGACTACACTTAATTTTCTCCCTCTGCTAATGCACGGTAGAATTTTTATTTATTATAATCCAAAAAGGTTTTCTCCACGGCAAACTTTAAATGAATAACCATCCAAAATTTAAAATGTATCAAGCCAAACCTGAAAAATATAAAACGTGGTCTCTGCAGAGCACTTTAGAATGAGATCTTCCTGCTCCCACTATTTAATTATTTTTCCATGATTTCATTTGGTGATTTTTATCTAGAAGAACCCTAACTCACATTGAATTTGAATTCGGATTCCAAAAGTTTTTGTACTCCTTTATTTCAGGGATAAGGATGCTTCTTCCCTCTCTAAATTGACATAGTGGTGGTTTAGAAGAAACAAAGAGAAACAGAGTATCATAAAATGCTTCTTTTACTAAACTATATTTCATAAGTTAAATGTTATAAGAGAAGATTTGATTAAAATTGATAGATTTCTCTTAGTGGGAAAAGATTTTTCTAACACAATGTGACGGAACGAACCCTAAGATACACCTTGAGGCCCCCCATCCTCCTTACAGGAGAAAACACGTGGGCCTAAGTTAGATCTCTAAACGCAAGGAAAGAGAACTATTCTCACGTGGGTAAACTTCAAAGCGGCTGGTAACACCTGTGTTTGATCAGTCGGCCTAACCCTGCCGAAATGCATTTCTCCAACTTTCCCCTGCCTGGAGGACAGGGTCGATTTAAGAAGAAGATTCCTCGGGCGTCTCCTCTCGTCTGGGCCTAAAGAGACTGGCGCCAATGGTTACCCCTCCATCAAGAGTACAACGCCCCTCGAGCCGCAAGACTAGATCGCCTCGTAAGAATCGTTCCTCTCACCACGAGTCAAACCGTCAAGGTAAAACCATTATACTCCTTTTTGAGGATAATCCCTCCTTTTGTCCTTGCCACCTGATATCCTACTCCGACCCCTTTAATTCGAAGATCCAGTGTTTACTAACATTTTTTCCTGTCTTACCATGTCCCATATTGTGATCCCCGTTCAACTGATTAGTATTTTATTTATTATTTTATGAGAGCGACATTATTCCTCCATTTATTTTCCTTTTTAGACATTTCCATAATTAGCATTATCAGTGTAATTAAAGTTTACTTTGGTTTTTAATCTTTCAATAACTTTGAATGAAATCTCGTATTCAATTCTTCCCTTTGGCCAACAATAATCTCCTCACGCACTCACCTTTTATTAGCCCTGTGAGGCTGGTCTATCTATCTGGCCGCCTGCGTGAGGAGATTAATGGTTGGCTAAAGGGACAATTTAAATAAGGTACCCGCTCACGAATACTACGGCAGACCCATTAAGGATTTTCTTCAAAAAGTGTAAAAGCAACTATAGGATTCAATATGCAGGTGCAATGGTTTTCTCTAATTGGAGCCATGCGCATTCCAGACCGCGATATAAGCAAAAGCGAAGGCTAAATTTAAGATTCTTGAAAGATTATAGTGGCCAAAAGAGACTTACAGTACATTGGCGCAAAGTTTCTTAAGTCTACCAGCTCTTTCCCCCACTTTTCTGACACAGGTGTCAGTGGTATTTTCAATATGCATCTAAAGAAAATTCACTATATACTGATTGAATCGACGTCTATGTATATTGTATAATATTTCTAAAAAGGACTCAATTTTATTATCTTACACCAAGAATCTCTAGGTCGATAGACTTTGCGGCACTGGTAACCATGTGAATGCGTTCTATTTTTGCACTTGTCGGAAAGATAGGTTCTTCTGTGAGATTTAGCCTAAAAATTCTATTTATCTCTAGTGCAATATAAGATGCGGAGGGCAAAGTTTAAGACAGATTAAGCTAGACAGGGCTTGAACTGACCACTAAACTCTCGTCCACAAATATACCATGAGATCGAGGCATCTCAGGAATAAATTGATATACGGCTGAAAAGTTTTGAATGCGCTTGTAAGGCGATATGGCGTCCTGATCCATTTCAGATCGACCAAATATAGTTATTAGTGATAGCCTTCGTTGGCATTGACTTCGATGAAAAGGAAATCTGTAGCATTCATTAAATCTAGCTGTGAGAAAATTGTCTTTGCATACAAATTCGTGAAAAAATGGAAATCATTTTGCAAATGATAGCGGTAATTAATTATTTTTGCATGTAGTCTTTAATTTTATCTACAAGACTTACATTCGTCTAAAGGTCTAAGGGTTTAAGGAAAAATTATTATTTGGCCACCAAGTTGATTTGGAATACTGAATAATGTAACTAGTTATCATATCCTTCAATCTATTTTACATTGCTTTTAGTTTGTATTGATGAAAGTATTCTGAAACAGAAGAGGGCTAGATGACTCTAGATAATGATGTGGTGTGTATTCCGATGATAAACAGTCACAGCCTTGTACATTAAGGGAAACCGCATTCATTTTTTTAACTTAATACTACCTTAGATTATCATATAAAAATATTAAGGTTAATTAAAAGCCCTTTTATTTCTGTTAAAATTATAATAACCTACGGCGCCGTTTTTGAGATACAGAGGGTTCTTTTAGAACCCTCATATAAATGGCTATAGAATTATTAGAAATTCAGCATTCGTTCTCAATTTACGACCAAAAGATTCACATATGATTTAGTTATCATTTAAAATCAGTTTTCTTTAGTTCCATTGAAATCTGTTTAATGGCAGAATACAATACAATAAAATAGGTATTGTTAACGATAAATTAGGTTTGTCGCCGATGAGTGTTTACGCGTAATTGCCTTATTGAGGAAGACGAATGAGATACTTTTTTCGAGTATCCGATCAATGCAATTACCCCTGTGGGATAATAAGAGCAGATTCAATTATCTGTTCTTGAGTTACAAAAATATGAGGCATTTGCTTGGCTGGAGGGATGTTGCCGTGAGAATGGAAATTTCCTGCAGAAAAGACTTAACCTTCAGATTTCTCTGTTATACTAGGGTGGAAAAAATATAAAAAACCGCAACTAAGTCACTGCCCCAAACTATGTAGGAATTACATATGCGAAGTTTGGGTCTACGTGAAAGATGCCTTGTGGGATTATGTAAACGTAGTAAACATATTGCTATAATTGCTTGTACCATAAACAGGATCCATTTAGTGCTAGAATTGTCTTTATTTGTTCTCTTTGACCATTTTAATTATATCATCATACTTCTATGGTTGCGTTTTTTATTCCAATTTTTTAAATATTATCAAAATTTTGGGGTAAATTTTTTTTTATATTCAAAAAGTAGCTGTTTTATTTATGCCAGACAGAAGCAACATGCTATACATAAAACCTTTCAAAATGTCCAATAATGACCCCGTAAGGGGCGCGGCGATTTGCCATCCTGGCCGCCGTGCTGACGGGATCCAGCGCTCCGTCCGGCCCCAGCTTAGCCTCTCTTCCTTCCTTCAGATAGCCCGATTTCTTCCCTACCTCGTCGCTTTTCATACAACCTCTCCCACAACTTTCTCTGGTCAGCCTCTAATTTCACAGGGTAGATGCTGACCTTCTTCTCAAGCCAACCACCCCGGATCGGGGCTGGGTGGGGAGGGGACATTGTTCCCTAACCCCTGAGCTTCGGTTCGGGATGGGGTTTTTTTTAACAACCTGCTTCATCCCCACCCATACCTTCCTCACATCCCTTTTCCTCTCCTCTTCAAAATCTATCTTTTTTTACGCCGTGTCCAAGGTGGAGCCGCCATGCCGATGGACTGCCAGGCCACCAGGCGGGAGGGGTGGTCCCGAATGGCGGCGCCTGGCTCTGCCGGGCTTGTAAGCACCTCTCGCAGTGCAAGCTACTGCGAGGGGTGATGAGCTATTGCGTCCCGTGGCAAAAATAGGGTCACCATGCCCATAGATGAACAACAAAAAAAAAAAACCCAAACCCCTTTAACTCCCCCTTGCTCATCGACGGAGCCGCCCTTGGGCAGCTCCACCGAAAAAATGGAGGTCCCCCCCCCCTGTGCTTGCACAGGGGACCCTCCATATTCCTCTAACCGGAGAGGAGGCTTACTCCTTTACTTCGCCTACGGGTGCAGGGGACTCCCCCTCACCCCCTTCTCTGGAGGTGCTTTCGGGCACCTCCCTTTTCCAAGCGGCAGTCCCATCTTTTCTTTTCAAGGGGACTGCCAAGAAAGCCAGCAGGCAGACCTTAGCCAGCCGCTCCCCATCAAAGCGGCTCGGTAGGGCAAACCCCCTTAGGGGGGAGAGGGAAGCCAGGCCCCTTTGGTCGCTTCCCTCAAAAGACCTGCTGGCAAGAATCTTAAACCTTGCCGGGGTCAAGGCCTGTGCCTCCCCATACAAGACTGGCGACACTGCCAAGGGGACCTGCGATGTCCTGGGAGGGGATGGCCAACTGGAGGCCCCTCCTGTGATAGACATGGTCCTTGAGGAGACCCAGCCCCAGACGGTAGGGCCTTCCATGGGGGGGAATTCGGGCTCGGCGCCAAGCACCGAACCCGAATCCGCCCCTATGCAAGGTCCTCCTCAAATGGCTGAGGGCTCCGAGGCAGTAGAAGGAGGGGAGGGATCTCCTCCGACAGGTGCCCCTACGACAACCAGGACCTTCTCCATTTCGGAGAGGGACCTGGCTGAGGCTGGTCCATCTGGCCTGGGGACTTCTGCCGGCGGAGGTGAAAAGCGGGTTCATTCCCCGCCCTCCTCTCCGAAAAAGAAAAAGACTAAAAAGACCAAAAAGACTCGGGGCTCCTCTCCATCCGCGGGGGCTGCGGGGACAGATGGGTCTGCTGCCACTCTGGCAAGCGACCAAGCCAAGACCGGCACATCCGCCCCCTATGCCCCCCCGGTTGCGGAGCCCCTGACAAAGAAGACTACTACCAAGAGTGCACAGGGCGGAGCCTCGATGACATCGGGGCCCCTGATTCAGAGGTTACCTGGCGTTTTCGAGCCCGCTGGCTTCAAACGCTTCCTCGTTATTCGCTCCACTGATGGCACCATGTTGTCCAAGGGCAACATGATCCATCAGAGGAGAGGATTAGCTAGTGCAATTGGTAGAGAGCCGAAGGTAACCCGTTTCTCGGGCGGGAGCCTTCTGGCGAATGCGGCGAATCCCGCCGAGGCGGCCAAGATAAGTGCTCTTCGGACACTTCATGGCACCCAGGTGAGTGTGACGCCGCACTCTACCATGAACTTTGTGAAAGGAGTAGTTTATGCGAGGGAACTCGTTGACTACTCCATTGAGGACATCACCCTAGAGCTGGCCGACCATGGGGCGGTCAAGGTCGAACGTGTGATGAGAAAACAGGGAGGGGCCTCGAGACCCACCCCTACACTCTTCGTCACGTTCGACTGTGACAAGCTCCCTGAGTCGGTGCGTGCCGGTTGGTACCGCTACCGCGTGAAGGCATTCGTGCCACTGCCGCGGCGGTGCTATTACTGCCACCGCTTCGGCCATACGAATCGATCATGTAGACGTGCAAAATCGGGGTCACCCGAAGTCTGTGTAAATTGCTCCAAGGTCGCACACGATAAGTCCAAATCGTGTGTGGCCAAGTGTGTCAATTGCGGAGAGCCGCACCCTGCTTCTTCGAAGCAATGTGGTGCATATCTCCTTGAGAAAGAAATCCTGGCCGTTCAGGCCCAGGATCGACTCTCATTCCGCGAGGCAAAGGACTTGGTCCTGGCGCGCCCGGCTCTGCCTGGGACGTCATATGCCTCAATAGTTAGAAAGGCACCCTCTGCTCCTGGCCCATCCAGGCCAACGAGCACGGTTGTTTCCGCGCCCATTCGGAGCCCTTCTGTGGGCTCTACCCAACCTGGGCGCTCCCCTGGTAAAGCTGGCGGCAAAAAGGGTTCATACCCTGCCCCGGCTAAAACCAGGGCTCCCCCCCCTTCCCCCAGCGTGACCGTTTCGCGTAAAGCGAAACGGCCACGCGCCTCCACCGAGTCGTTAGACTCACAGGAGGCAACACCCCTGAAGATGGTCGCTAGGCCATCTTCCGGGGTTCCTAAAGCTGTTCCCCGAAAGGAGGACAGCAACAAAGGAGCTTCGGCCCCTTTGCCCACGCCCCGAGGTGGAGCGAGTGGCTCGGAGACGGTGGTTCCTCGAAAAGAGGGCCCCCCGCCTCCGAAGCCGCAACGCCCGCCTAAAGTTTCGAGGCGGAGGGAGGAAAAGACTCGCATGGCGAGCCCAACCTCCCCCAATAAGTCCTCGAAGGCGACAGCGCTTTCAGCGCTTTGTCCGGCCAACAGCGCCCGGGGTTCTGCCCCCGGGAAGCGTACGGCCATTCCCGTGAGGGTCTTCAATTCGAGGAGGGCCCCCGCGTCTCCTCCGAGCTAGGCCTGGAGGGCATATTCCTTCAATGGAATTGCCGTGGACTCCGGGCCAACTGGGAGGAGCTGCGGAGGCTCGCCTCATCCCGTTCCCCGTTAGCTATTTTTTTGCAGGAGACCATGCTAGGCGCGTGCCCCCTGCCTGCCCTCCCGGGGTATAAGGGTCTTGCGACCCAACCACCGCGGGACGGCCGGGCTGGGGGATGCGCGGTTTACACCCGGCATGATGTCTCCGTTCTTCCTTTCTCTTTAGATACCTCCTTTCAGGCAGTGGCTGTGCAGCTGCACCTGGATAGGAGGTATACTATCATTTCTGCGTACATTCCACCGTCAGCTGACTTCGACGCGGGGGACTTTTGCCGCGTCGTGGCACGGTTGCCGAGGCCCTATCTCTTGCTTGGAGATCTGAACGGCAGGCATCCTCTCTGGGGAGATTACACCATAAATCCCAGGGGACAAGTCCTTGCCGATCTGATCGAAGAGCTTGGGATGGGTGTCCTAAACGTGGATGAGTTTACGCATCACTGTCCGAGAACCGCTTCATTTTCTTGCCTTGACCTATCTTTGTGCTCTTCGGATGCACAGCCTGATTTTGATTGGGGGGTGGTCGATGACCTCCATGGTAGTGATCACTTTCCCATTCAAATATCATTTTCAGGGCAACTGCCGCCTGAGAGACCACCTCGGTGGTGCTTGGCGCGGGCGCGGTGGCCTGCATTTCAGGAAATGACTGAATTCTCTATCTCAGTCAAGGAGTTTAGGTCGGTAGATGAGGCCGTCGAGTTCTTCTCCGGCAACCTCATCGCCGTGGGCCTGACTACTATTCCTAGGACGTCTGGCCGTTTTGCACGCCGACCACTCCCATGGTGGTCGGCCGAGTGTGAGACGGCCCTCAAACAGAAGCGTTATGCCTACATGCGCTATAAGCGCCGCCCGAACGATTTCACCGTCGCTGAATTTCGTCGGGCTAGGGCTAGGTTCCGGTATATTTCGAAGCACGCCCGCCGCTCTTCTTGGCGGGCATACGTGTCTTCACTTAACGGGAAGACCCCTTTAGCTGAGGTGTGGAAGCGAGTCAAAAGGATTCGGGGCAAGTTCTCGCAGGACCCCCCTCCCGTTCTCCAGGAGAATGGGACCGCAATCTCGGACCCCGCGTCCGTGGCGGAATCCTTAGCGACCGCTTTTTCCGCATTCTCTAGCCGTGATGCTGCTCCGCCAGCATTTAATGCACGTCGTGATGTCGCGGAAGGCCGCCAGCTGGACTTTACCTCCAGAGCCGGAGAACCCTTCAACGACAAGTTTACTGTGAGTGAGTTGCGTTCCGCTCTCGCTTCGTGCGCGGACACCGCCCATGGTCCGGACGATGTCCCGTACGCCATGCTTCGACACCTGGGTGAGCAAGGCATGGCCTTTCTATTAGATTTATTCAACAGGATCTGGGTGGAAGGTCTCCTCCCAGACTCCTGGCGAATCGCTACTGTGCTCGCCTTTCGCAAGCCGGGGAGAGATCACTCTACTCCGACCGGTTTCCGCCCAATCTCTCTAACCTCTTGCGTGTGCAAGTTGATGGAGAAATTGGTAAATGTTAGATTAGCCTATTTCCTGGACAGCGGAGGCCATCTGTCTTCTGCACAGTGCGGCTTCCGTAAGTTCCACTCGACGTCGGATGCTCTGCTCCGACTGGAAAATGCCGTCTGCGAGGCTTTCCTTCGTAGACAGCACTACGCCACGGTGTTTTTTGATCTGGAGAAAGCCTATGATACCGCATGGCGATACGGTATCATGGAGACTCTCCACACGATGGGGGCGAGGGGACGCCTCCCAATGTTTATATCTGAATTTTTGCGAGATCGTCGATTCCGCGTACGGGTGGGGGGAGCCCTCTCCGGCCCAAAGGAGCAGGAAGAGGGTGTCCCGCAGGGAAGTGTCCTCAGTGTCACACTCTTTGCCCTGAGCATCAACGGCATCACCTCGGTGCTGCCGGAAGATGTTCTCGCTACGCTCTACGTGGACGACCTTTCGATCTCTTTTGGCGCGGCCCAGATGCCAACTCTGGAGCGCCGACTCCAACAGGCATTGAACCGCGTCTCTCGCTATGCCGAAGCGCACAGGTTTCGGTTTTCTTTGGCCAAGACTAAGGTGGTGCACTTCTGCCGCCATCCACGGCTTCACCCCGACCCAGATTTGTTTCTTAATGGGGTGCGCCTGGATGTGGTTGAGTCGCACCGTTTCCTTGGTCTTGTATTCGACCGACGCCTCACCTGGGAGGCTCACATTCGCAGCCTTAGGGTCTCTTGTACCCGCGCCATGGACATCCTCCGTTCCGTGACGTTCAGCGCTTGGGGCGCTGATAGGGCTACCGCCTTACTTTTTTATCGATCCTTTGTTCGCTCGAAGCTCGACTACGGATGCGAGTTTTATGCATCCGCAGCCGAGCGTTTATTGCGGAAGGTGGATTCGATCCACCACACCGGCCTTCGCCTTGCGACCGGTGCCTTCCGCACTTCCCCCATTGAGAGCCTGTTGGTCGATGCTGGGGAGATGCCACTCGCTCTGCGCCGCGTGCAGTGCATCACTCGCCTGTACGCGCGAGCCCGGCGCCTCCCCCAGTCGCCAACAGCTCTCACTGCATCCGCAGCTGATCTCGTGCCTATGCCGCCGAGAGACGCCAGTCATACCCTAAGCCCTTTGGGTTTAGGGCCAGGAAACTCCTTCGAGAGGTAGATATAGCTCTCGGGCCGGTGGCGCCCCTGGTTCTGCCCAGGACGCCACCCTGGAGGGTACCACATTTGGCTATTTGTCGCCACGCCTCTGCTCCCAAAGCTTGTACTGCGCCGGGAGTATTGCGTTCGATCTTTTTGGAGCACACATCGTGTCACGCTGGTACCGTGCCAGTGTAAACGGATGGCTCCAAGTCCCAAGAGGGGGTCGGCTTCCACGCCGTATCCCCTCTGTTTGAAGTCAGCGGGGCTCTACCAGGCGCTGCGTCTGTCTTCACGGCCGAGCTGGTGGCAATACACCACTCGGTACGGGAGATTACGCGACGTGCCCGGTTCGGAGACCGGATTGTGATTTATAGCGACTCACAAAGCGCCCTGAGTGCTCTCGGGGCATTGGAATCTCCGCATCCCCTGGTTCGCGAAATCCGTGACGCCACGGTTTTGGCGAGCCGGGCAGATGTCGAGATTATCTTCTGCTGGGTTCCTGGACATGTAGGAATTGCGGGGAATGAGCGCGCCGATGAGGGCGCCAAAGAGTCCGCGAGGACTCTGCGACCGGACCAGCGTTTCGCTCTTCCTCACACCGACTACATGGCAGGAATACGGGCAGCTCTTCGGACTGCTTGGCAAAGAAGATGGGAGACGGTCGAGGGGAACTTAAAGTTGCGTGCCATTGCGCCGCGACTGTTTCCATGGACCTATCCCCCAATGCCGCGGCGGCTTCAGGTTGCTTTCTGTCGTCTTCGAATCGGACACACTCGTGTGACGCATCGTTACTTGGTGGAGCGCTCGCATGTGCCCTATTGCAACGACTGCGTCGTCCCCCAGACTGTTCGGCATATTCTTGTCGAATGTCCCAGTCTGGGTGATCTTCGCGCACGATACCTGTCTCGGTACCGGGATGGGCGGGGTCGCTACCGCCTGTCCCTTGTACTCGGGACGAGTGCGTGCACCATGACTGGTGGACTTATTGACTTTTTGGGGCAGGCCGGCCTTCTCCCCTTTATTTAAGGTTCCTTTTTTTGTTATTGTTTTGTTTTAGATTGCACTCTCCTGCACCGGGGTGAGGGGGACCTCCCCCCGCTGCCGGAGATTGCTTCGATTGTTAAGTTTTTCAAATTTATATTGATTGTTAAGTTTTCATATTTTAACTTTAAAGTAGCCTAATTCTAGGCTGTCGTGTTTTTCGGCGACTTATGCCCAAGTGGGTAGTTGCCAGATGGGCTCTATAAAAAAAAAAAAAAAAAATTGTATAATAACCCTATTAGTACATCTAATAATAAACTAGCATTTAACTTAGACTAGTAGCATATACATTCGAATCTTCATGACCCCGTAAGGGGCGCGGCGATTTGCCATCTTGGCCGCCGTGCTGACGGGACTCAGCACCCCGTCCGGCCCCAGCTTAGCCTCTCTTCCTTCCTTCATAACACTTGTTTCCTCTCTTTTCACACAACCTCTCCCACAACTTTCTCTGGTCAGCCTCTAATTTCACAGGGTAGATGCTGACCTTCCTTTCAGCCAACCGTCCCGCATCGGGGCTGAGGGGGGTGGGGGATAATGTTCCCTAACCCCTGAGCTCCGGTCTGGGGTGGCTGGTTTTTAACTACCTGCTTTATCCCCACCCATACCTTCCTCACATCCCTTTTCCTTTCCTCTTCACAATCTATTAATTTTTACGTCGTGTCCAAGGTGGAGCCGCCATGCTGATGGACTGCCAGGCCACCAGGCGGGAGGGGTGGTCTCAAATGGCGGCGCCTGGCTCGGCTGGGCTTGTAAGCACCTCTCGCAGTGCGGCACCGTAAGGGGCGCGACGATTTGCCATTCTGGCCGCCGTGCTGACGGGACTCAGCACCCCGTCCGGCCCCAGCACCCCGTCCGGCCCCAGCCTAGCCTCTCTTCCTTCCTTCAAAACACTTGTTTCCTCTCTTTTCACAGAACCTCTCCCACAACTTTCTCTGGTCAGCCTCTAATTTCACAGGGTAGATGCTGACCTTCCTTTTAGCCAACCATCCCGCATCGGGGCTGAGGGGGTGGGGGACAATGTTCCCTAACCCCTGAGCTCCGGTCTGGGGTGGCTGGTTTTTAACTACCTGCTTCATCCCCACCCATACCTTCCTCACATCCCTTTTCCTTTTTTCTTCAAAATCTATCATTTATACGCCGTGTCCAAGGTGGAGCCGCCATGCCGATGGACTGCCAGGCCACCAGGCGGGAGGGGTGGTCCCAAATGGCGGCGCCTGGCTCTGCTGGGCCTGTAAGCACCTCTCGCAGTGCGGGCTAGTACGAGAGGTGTGCGCTATTGCATCCCGTATTAAAAGAAGGGTCACCATGCCCAATGATGAAAATCACACCAAAAAAAAACAACCCCCAACTTCCCCAAGAACAACGGAGCCGCCCTCGGGCAGCTCCAGCCAAAAAAGGTCCCCCCCCTGTGCTTGCACAGGGGACCCTCCATATTTCTCTAACCGGAGAGGAGACTTACTCCTCTCCTTCGCCTACGGGTGCAGGGGACTCCCCCTCACCCCCTTCTCTGGAGGTGCTTTCGGGCACCTCCCTTTTCCCAGCAGCAGTCCCCTCTTTTCTTTCCAAGGGGACTGCCAAGAAAGCCAGCAGGCAGCCCTTAGCCAGCCGCTCCCCATCAAAGCGGCTCGGTAGGGCAAACCCCCTTATGAAGGAGAGGCAAGCCAGGCCCCTTCGGTCGCTTCCCTCAAAAGACCTGCTGGCAAAAATATCAAACCTTGCCGGGGTCAAGGCCTGTGACTCCCCAAACAAGACTGGCGACACTGCCAAGGGGACCTGCAATTTCCTGGGAGGGGATGGCCAACTGGAGGTCCCTCCCGTGATAGACATGGTCCTTGAGGAGACCCAGCCTCAGACGGTAGGGCCTTCCATGGGGGGGAATTCGGGCTCGGCGCCAAGCACCGAACCCGAGTCCGCCCCTATGCAAGGTCCTCCTCAAATGGCTGAGGGCTCAGAGGCAGTAGAAGGAGGGGAGGGACCTCCTCCGACAGGTGCCCCTACGACAACCAGGACCTTCTCCATTTCGGAGAGGGACCTGGCTGAGGCCGGTCAATCTGGCCTAGGGGCTTCTGCCGGCAGAGGTGAAAAGCGGATTCATTCCCCGCCCTCCTCTCCAAAAAAGAAAAAGACTACCAGACTAAAAGGACGAAAAAGACTCGGGTCTCCTCTCCATCCGCGGGGGCTGCGGGGACGGATGGGTCTGCTGCCACTTTGGTAGGCGACCAAGCCAAGTTCGGCACATCCGGCCCCTCTACCCCCTCGTGTGCGGAGCTCCTGACTACGACTAAGACCAAGAATGCACAGGGCGGAGCCTCGATGACATCGGGGCCCCTGATTCAGAGGTTACCTGGCGTTTTCGAGCCCGCTGGCTTCAAACGCTTCCTCGTTATTCGCTCCCCTGATGGCACCATGTTGTCCAAGGGCAACATGATCCATCAGAGGAGAGGATTAGCTAGTGCAATTGGTAGAGAGCCGAAGGTAACCCGTTTCTCGGACGGGAGCCTTCTGGCGAATGCGGCGAATCCCGCCGAGGCGGCCAAGATAAGTGCTCTTCGGACACTTCATGGCACCCCGGTGAGTGTGACGCCGCACTCTACCATGAACTTTGTGAAAGGAGTAGTTTATGCGAGGGAACTCGTTGACTACTCCATTGAGGACATCACCCTAGAGCTGGCCGACCATGGGGCGGTCAAGGTCGAACGTGTGATGAGAAAACAGGGAGGGGCCTCGAGACCCACCCCTACACTCTTCGTCACGTTCGACTGTGACAAGCTCCCTGAGTCGGTGCGTGCCGGTTGGTACCGCTACCGCGTGAAGGCATTCGTGCCACTGCCGCGGCGGTGCTATTACTGCCACCGCTTCGGCCATACGAATCGATCATGTAGACGTGCAAAATTGGGGTCACCCGAAGTCTGTGTAAATTGCTCCAAGGTCGCACACGATAAGTCCAAATCGTGTGTGGCCAAGTGTGTCAATTGCGGAGAGCCGCACCCTGCTTCTTCGAAGCAATGTGGTGCATATCTCCTTGAGAAAGAAATCCTGGCCGTTCAGGCCCAGGATCGACTCTCATTCCGCGAGGCAAAGGACTTGGTCCTGGCGCGCCCGGCTCTGCCTGGGACGTCATATGCCTCAATAGTTAGAAAGGCACCCTCTGCTCCTGGCCCATCCAGGCCAACGAGCACGGTTGTTTCCGCGCCCATTCGGAGCCCTTCTGTGGGCTCTACCCAACCTGGGCGCTCCCCTGGTAAAGCTGGCGGCAAAAAGGGTTCATACCCTGCCCCGGCTAAAACCAGGGCTCCCCCCTCTTCCCCCAGCGTGACCGTTTCGCGTAAAGCGAAACGGCCACGCGCCTCCACCGAGTCGTTAGACTCACAGGAGGCAACACCCCTGAAGATGGTCGCTAGGCCATCTTCCGGGGTTCCTAAAGCTGTTCCCCGAAAGGAGGACAGCAACAAAGGAGCTTCGGCCCCTTTGCCCACGCCCCGAGGTGGAGCGAGTGGCTCGGAGACGGTGGTTCCTCGAAAAGAGGGCCCCCCGCCTCCGAAGCCGCAACGCCCGCCTAAAGTTTCGAGGCGGAGGGAGGAAAAGACTCGCATGGCGAGCCCAACCTCCCCCAATAAGTCCTCGAAGGCGACAGCGCCTTCAGCGCTTTGTCCGGCCATTCCCGTGAGGGTCTTCAATTCGAGGAGGGCCCCCGCGTCTCCTCCGAGCTAGGCCTGGAGGGCATATTCCTTCAATGGAATTGCCGTGGACTCCGGGCCAACTGGGAGGAGCTGCGGAGGCTCGCCTCATCCCGTTCCCCGTTAGCTATTTTTTTGCAGGAGACCATGCTAGGCGCGTGCCCCCTGCCTGCCCTCCCGGGGTATAAGGGTCTTGCGACCCAACCACCGCGGGACGGCCGGGCTGGGGGATGCGCGGTTTACACCCGGCATGATGTCTCCGTTCTTCCTTTCTCTTTAGATACCTCCTTTCAGGCAGTGGCTGTGCAGCTGCACCTGGATAGGAGGTATACTATCATTTCTGCGTACATTCCACCGTCAGCTGACTTCGACGCGGGGGACTTTCGCCGCGTCGTGGCACGGTTGCGGAGGCCCTATCTCTTGCTTGGAGATCTGAACGGCAGGCATCCTCTCTGGGGAGATTACACCATAAATCCAAGGGGACAAGTCCTTGCCGATCTGATCGAAGAGCTTGAGATGGGTGTCCTAAACGTGGATGAGTTTACGCATCACTGTCCGAGAACCGCTTCATTTTCTTGCCTTGACCTATCTTTGTGCTCTTCGGATGCACAGCCTGATTTTGATTGGGGGGTGGTCGATGACCTCCATGGTAGTGATTACTTTCCCATTCAAATATCATTTTCAAGGCAACTGCCGCCTGAGAGACCACCTCGGTGGTGCTTGGCGCGGGCGCGGTGGCCTGCATTTCAGGAAATGACTGAATTCTCTATCTCAGTCAAGGAGTTTAGGTCGGTAGATGAGGCCGTTGAGTTCTTCTCCGGCAACCTCATCGCCGTGGGCCTGACTACTATTCCTAGGACGTCTGGCCGTTTTGCACGCCGACCACTCCCATGGTGGTCGGCCGAGTGTGAGACGGCCCTCAAACAGAAGCGTTATGCCTACATGCGCTATAAGCGCCGCCCGAACGATTTCACCGTCGCTGAATTTCGTCGGGCTAGGGCTAGGTTCCGGTATATTTCGAAGCACGCCCGCCGCTCTTCTTGGCGGGCATACGTGTGTTCACTTAACGGGAAGACCCCTTTAGCTGAGGTGTGGAAGCGAGTCAAAAGGATTCGGGGCAAGTTCTCGCAGGACCCCCCTCCCGTTCTCCAGGAGAATGGGACCGCAATCTCGGACCCCGCGTCCGTGGCGGAATCCTTAGCGACCGCTTTTTCCGCATTCTCTAGCCGTGATGCTGCTCCGCCAGCATTCAATGCACGTCGTGATGTCGCGGAAGGCCGCCGGCTGGACTTTACCTCCAGAGGCGGAGAACCCTTCAACGACAAGTTTACTGTGAGTGAGTTGCGTTCCGCTCTCGCTTCGTGCGCGGACACCGCCCATGGTCCGGACGATGTCCCGTACGCCATGCTTCGACACCTGGGTGAGCGAGGCATGGCCTTTCTATTAGATTTGTTCAACAGGATCTGGGTGGAAGGTCTCCTCCCAGACTCCTGGCGAATCGCTACTGTGCTCGCCTTTCGCAAGCCGGGGAGAGATCACTCTACTCCGACCGGTTTCCGCCCAATCTCTCTAACCTCTTGCGTGTGCAAGTTGATGGAGAAATTGGTAAATGTTAGATTAGCCTATTTCCTGGACAGCGGAGGCCATCTGTCTTCTGCACAGTGCGGCTTCCGTAAGTTCCACTCGACGTCGGATGCTCTGCTCCGACTGGAAAATGCCGTCTGCGAGGCTTTCCTTCGTAGACAGCACTACGCCACGGTGTTTTTTGATCTGGAGAAAGCCTATGATACCGCATGGCGATACGGTATCATGGAGACTCTCCACACGATGGGGGCGAGGGGACGCCTCCCAATGTTTATATCTGAATTTTTGCGAGATCGTCGATTCCGCGTACGGGTGGGGGGAGCCCTCTCCGGCCCAAAGGAGCAGGAAGAGGGTGTCCCGCAGGGAAGTGTCCTCAGTGTCACACTCTTTGCCCTGAGCATCAACGGCATCACCTCGGTGCTGCCGGAAGATGTTCTCGCTACGCTCTACGTGGACGACCTTTCGATCTCTTTTGGCGCGGCCCAGATGCCAACTCTGGAGCGCCGACTCCAACAGGCATTGAACCGCGTCTCTCGCTATGCCGAAGCGCACAGGTTTCGGTTTTCTTTGGCCAAGACTAAGGTGGTGCACTTCTGCCGCCATCCACGGCTTCACCCCGACCCAGATTTGTTTCTTAATGGGGTGCGCCTGGATGTGGTTGAGTCGCACCGTTTCCTTGGTCTTGTATTCGACCGACGCCTCACCTGGGAGGCTCACATTCGCAGCCTTAGGGTCTCTTGTACCCGCGCCATGGACATTATCCGTTCCGTGACGTTCAGCTCTTGGGGCGCTGATAGGGCTACCGCCTTACTTTTTTATCGATCCTTTGTTCGCTCGAAGCTCGACTACGGATGCGAGTTTTATGCATCCGCAGCCGAGCGTTTATTGCGGAAGGTGGATTCGATCCACCACACCGGCCTTCGCCTTGCGACCGGTGCCTTCCGCACTTCCCCCATTGAGAGCCTGTTGGTCGATGCTGGGGAGATGCCACTCGCTCTGCGCCGCGTGCAGTGCATCACTCGCCTGTACGCGCGAGCCCGGCGCCTCCCCCAGTCGCCAACAGCTCTCACTGCATCCGCAGCTGATCTCGATGGTGCCTATGCCGCCGAGAGACGCCAGTCATACCCTAAGCCCTTTGGGTTTAGGGCCAGGAAACTCCTTCGAGAGGTAGATATAGCTCTCGGGCCGGTGGCGCCCCTGGTTCTGCCCAGGACGCCACCCTGGAGGGTACCACATTTGGCTATTTGTCGCCACGCCTCTGCTCCCAAAGCTTGTACTGCGCCGGGAGTATTGCGTTCGATCTTTTTGGAGCACACATCGTGTCACGCTGGTACCGTGCCAGTGTATACGGATGGCTCCAAGTCCCAAGAGGGGGTCGGCTTCCACGCCGTATCCCCTCTGTTTAAAGTCAGCGGGGCTCTACCAGGCGCTGCGTCTGTCTTCACGGCCGAGCTGGTGGCAAGACACCACTCGGTACGGGAGATTACGCGACGTGCCCGGTTCGGAGACCGGATTGTGATTTATAGCGACTCACAAAGCGCCCTGAGTGCTCTCGGGGCATTGGAATCTCCGCATCCCCTGGTTCGCGAAATCCGTGACGCCACGGTTTTGGCGAGCCGGGCAGATGTCGAGATTATCTTCTGCTGGGTTCCTGGACATGTAGGAATTGCGGGGAATGAGCGCGCCGATGAGGGCGCCAAAGAGTCCGCGAGGACTCTGCGACCGGACCAGCGTTTCGCTCTTCCTCACACCGACTACATGGCAGGAATACGGGCAGCTCTTCGGACTGCTTGGCAAAGAAGATGGGAGACGGTCGAGGGGAACTTAAAGTTGCGTGCCATTGCGCCGCGACTGTTCCCATGGACCTATCCCCCAATGCCGCGGCGGCTTCAGGTTGCTTTCTGTCGTCTTCGAATCGGACACACTCGTGTGACGCATCGTTACTTGGTGGAGCGCTCGCATGTGCCCTATTGCAACGACTGCGTCGTCCCCCAGACTGTTCGGCATATTCTTGTCGAATGTCCCAGTCTGGGTGATCTTCGCGCACGATACCTGTCTCGGTACCGGGATGGGCGGGGTCGCTACCGCCTGTCCCTTGTACTCGGGACGAGTGCGTGCACCATGACTGGTGGACTTATTGACTTTTTGGGGGAGGCCGGCTTTCTCCCCTTTATTTAAGGTTCCTTTTTTTGTTATTGTTTTGTTTTAGGTTGCACTCTCCTGCACCGGGGTGAGGGGGACCTCCCCCCGCTGCCGGAGATTGCTTCGATTGTTAAGTTTTTCCAATTTATATTGATTGTTAAGTTTTCATATTTTAACTTTAAAGTAGCCTAATTCTAGGCTGTCGTGTTTTTCGGCGACTTATGCCCAAGTGGGTAGTTGCCAGATGGGCTCTATAAAAAAAAAAAAAAAAACACCATTTCTGCGTACATTCCACCGTCAGCTGACTTCGACGCGGGGGATTTCCGCCGCGTCGTGGCACGGTTGCCGAGGCCCTATCTCTTGCTTGGAGATCTGAACGGCAGGCATCCTCTCTGGGGAGATTACTCCATAAATCCAAAGGGGACAAGTCCTTGCCGATCTGATCGAAGAGCTTGAGATGGGTGTCCTAAACGTAGATGAGTTTACGCATCACTGTCCAAGAACCGCTTCATTTTCTTGCCTTGACTTATCGTTGTGCTCTTCGGATGCACAGCCTGATTTTGATTGGGGGGTGGTCGATGACCTCCATGGTAGTGATCACTTTCCCATTCAAATATCATTTTCAGGGCAACTGCCGCCTGAGAGACCACCTCGGTGGTGCTTGGCGCGGGCGCGGTGGCCTGCATTTCAGGAAATGACTGAATTCTCTATCTCAGTCAAGGAGTTTAGGTCGGTAGATGAGGCCGTTGAGTTCTTCTCCGGCAACCTCATCGCCGTAGGCCTGACTACTATTCCTAGGACGTCTGGCCGTTTTGCACGCCGACCACTCCCATGGTGGTCGGCCGAGTGTGAGACGGCCCTCAAACAGAAGCGTTATGCCTACATGCGCTATAAGCGCCGCCCAAACGATTTCACTGTCACTGAATTTCGTCGGTCTAGGGCTAGGTTCCGGTATATTTCGAAGCACGCCCGCCGCTCTTCTTAGCGGGCATACGTGTCTTCACTTAACGGGAAGACCCCTTTAGCTGAGGTGTGGAAGCGAGTCAAAAGGATTCGGGGCAAGTTCTCGCAGGACCCCCCTCCCGTTCTCCAGGAGAATGGGACCGCAATCTCGGACCCCGCGTCCGTGGCGGAATCCTTAGCGACCGCTTTTTCCGCATTCTCTAGCCGTGATGCTGCTCCGCCAGCATTCAATGCACGTCGTGATGTCGCGGAAGGCCGCCGGCTGGACTTTACCTCCAGAGGCGGAGAACCCTTCAACGACAAGTGAGTGAGTTGCGTTCAGCTCTCGCTTCGTGCGCGGACACCGCCCATGGTCCGGACGATGTTCCGTACGCCATGCTTCGACACCTGGGTGAGCGAGGCATGGCCTTTCTGTTAGATTTGTTCAACAGGATCTGGATGGAAGGTCTCCTCCCAGACTCCTGGCGAATCGCTACTGTGCTCGCCTTTCGCAAGCCGGGAAGAGATCACTCTACTCCGACCGGTTTCCGCCCAATCTCTCTAACCTCTTGCGTGTGCAAGTTGATGGAGAAATTGGTAAATGTTAGATTAGCCTATTTCCTGGACAGTGGAGGCCATCTGTCTTCTGCACAGTGCGGCTTCCGTAAGTTCCACTCCACGTCGGATGCTCTGCTCCGACTGGAAAATGCCGTCTGCGAGGCTTTCCTTCGTAGACAGCACTACGCCACGGTGTTTTTTGATCTGGAGAAAGCCTATGATACCGCATGGCGATACGGTATCATGGAGACTCTCCACACGATGGGGGCGAGGGGACGCCTCCCAATGTTTATATCTGAATTTTTGCGAGATCGTCGATTCCGCGTACGGGTGGGGGGAGCTCTCTCCGGCCCAAAGGAGCAGGAAGAGGGTGTCCCGCAGGGAAGTGTCCTCAGTGTCACACTCTTTGCCCTGAGCATCAACGGCATCACCTCGGTGCTGCCGGAAGATGTTCTCGCTACGCTCTACGTGGACGACCTTTCGATCTCTTTTGGCGCGGCCCAGATGCCAACTCTGGAGCGTCGACTCCAACAGGCATTGAACCGCGTCTCTCGCTATGCCGAAGCGCACAGGTTTCGGTTTTCTTTGGCCAAGACTAAGGTGGTGCACTTCTGCCGCCATCCACGGCTTCACCCCGACCCAGATTTGTTTCTTAATGGGGTGCGCCTAAATGTGGTTGAGTCGCACCGTTTCCTTGGTCTTGTATTCGACCGACGCCTCACCTGGGAGGCTCATATTCGCAGCCTTAGGGTCTCTTGTACCCGCGCCATGGACATTCTCCGTTCCGTGACGTTCAGCGCTTGGGGCGCTGATAGGGCTACCGCCTTACTTATTTATCGATCCTTTGTTCGCTCGAAGCTCGACTACGGATGCGAGTTTTATGCATCCGCAGCCGAGCGTTTATTGCGGAAGGAGGATTCGATCCACCACACCGGCCTTCGCCTTGCGACCGGTGCCTTCCGCACTTCCCCCATTGAGAGCCTGTTGGTCGATGCTGGGGAGATGCCACTCGCTCTGCACCGCGGGCAGTGCATCACTCGCCTGTACGCGCGAGCCCGGCGCCTCCCTCAGTCGCCAACAGCTCTCACTGCATCCGCAGCTGATCTCGATGGTGCCTATGCCGCCGAGAGACGCCAGTCATATCCTAAGCCCTTTGGGTTTAGGGCCAGGAAACTCCTTCGAGAGGTAGATATAGCTCTCGGGCCGGTGGGGCCCCTGGTTCTGCCCAGGACGCCACACTGGAGGGTACCACATTTGGCTATTTGTCACCACGCCTCTGCTCCCAAAGCTTGTACTGCGCCGGGAGTAATGCGTTCGACCTTTTTGGAGCACACATCGTGTCACGCTGGAACCGTGCCAGTGTATACGGATGGCTCCAAGTCCCAAGAGGGGGTCGGCTTCCACGCTTTATCCCCCGTAAGGGGCGCGGCGATTTGCCATCCTGGCCGCCGTGCTGACGGGATCCAGCGCCCCGTCCGGCCCCAGCTTAGCCTCTCTTCCTTCCTTCAGATAGCCTGTATTCCTATCCTACCTCGTCGCTTTTCATACAACCTCTCCCACAACTTTCTCTGGTCAGCCTCTAATTTCACAGGGTAGAAGCTGACCTTCTTCTCAGCCAATCGTCCCGGATCGGGGCTGAGGGGGGAAGGGACAATGTCCCCTAACCCCTGAGCTCCGGTCTGGGGTGGTTGGCTTTTAACAACCTGCTTCATCCCCACCCATACCTTCCTCACATCCCTTTTCCTCTCGTCTTCAAAATCTATCCGTTTTACGCCGTGTTCAAGGTGGAGCCGCCATGCCGAAGGACTGCCAGGCCACCAGGCGGGAGGGGTGGTCCCAAATGGCGGCGGCTGGCTCTGCCGGGCCTGTAAGCACCTCTTGCAGTGCGGGCTACTGCAAGAGGTGGTGAGCGATTGCGTCCCGTAAAACAAAGAGGGTCACCATGCCCAATGATGAAAAAAAAAACATCTCCCCTTAATTCCCCCTATAACAACAACGGAGCCGCCCTCGTGCAGCTCCACAGAAAAGATGGAGGTCCCCCCCCCTGTGCTTGCGCAGGGGACCCTCCATACCTCTTTAACCGGAGAGGAGGCTTACTCCTCTCCTACGCCTACGGGTGTAGGGGACTCCCCCTCACCCCCTTCTCTGGAGGTGCTTTCGGCCACCTCCCTATCTCCAGCGGCAGTCCTTCCTATGCTTTCTAAGGGGACTGCCAAGAAAGCCAGCAGGCAGCCCATTGACGACCGCCCCTCGTACAAGCGGCTTGGTAGGGCAAACCCCCTTAGGGGGGAGAGGGAAGCCAGGCCCCTTCGGTCGCTTCCCTCAAAAGACCTGCTGGCAAAAATATTAAACCTTGCCGGGGTCAAGGCCTGTGCCTCCCCACTAAAGACTTATGACGCTGCCAAGGGGACCTGCGATGTCCTGGGAGGGGATGGCCAACTGGAGGCCCCTCCTGTGATAGACATGGTCCTTGAGGAAAACCAGCCTCAGAAGGTAGGGCCTTCCATGGGGGGGAATCCGGGCTTGGCGCCAAGCACCGAACCCGAATCCGCCCCTATGCAAGGTCCTCATCAAACGGCTGTGGATTCTCAGGCAGGACAAGGAGGGGAGGGATCTCCTCCGGATGAATCCCCTGCGCCCACCGGGACCTTCTCCATTTCAGAGAAGGACCTGGCTGAGGCCGGTCCATCTGGCCTGGGGGCTTCTACCGGCGGGGGTGAAAAGCGGGTTCATTCCCCGCCCTCCTCTCCTAAAAAGAAGAAAAAGACAAGAAAGACGAAAAAGACTCGGGGCTCCTCTCCATCCGCGGGGGCTGCGGGGACGGATGGGTCTGCTGCCACTTTGGTAGGCGACCAAGCCAAGATCGGCACATCCGGCCCCTCTACCCCCTCGTGTGCGGAGCCCATGACTACGACTAAGACCAAGAATGCACAGGGCGGAGCCTCGATGACATCGGGGCCCCTGATTCAGAGGTTACCTGGCGTTTTCGAGCCCGCTGGCTTCAAACGCTTCCTCGTTATTCGCTCCACTGATGGCACCATGTTGTCCAAGGGCAACATGATCCATCAGAGGAGAGGATTAGCTAGTGCAATTGGTAGAGAGCCGAAGGTAACCCGTTTCTCGGACGGGAGCCTTCTGGCGAATGCGGCGAATCCCGCCGAGGCGGCCAAGATAAGTGCTCTTCGGACACTTCATGGCACCCCGGTGAGTGTGACGCCGCACTCTACCATGAACTTTGTAAAAGGAGTAGTTTATGCGAGGGAACTCGTTGACTACTCCATAGAAGACATCAACCTAGAGCTGGCCGACCATGGGGCGGTCAAGGTCGAACGTGTGATGAGAAAACAGGGAGCGGCCTCGAGACCCACCCCTACACTCTTCGTCACGTTCGACTGTGACAAGCTCCCTGAGTCGGTGCGTGCCGGTTGGTACCGCTACCGCGTAAAGGCATTCGTGCCACTGCCGCGGCGGTGCTATTACTGTCACCGTTTCGGCCACACGAATCGATCATGTAGACGTGCAAAATCGGGGTCACCCGAAGTCTGTGTAAATTGCTCCAAGGTCGCACACGATAAGTCCAAATCGTGTGTGGCCAAGTGTGTCAATTGCGGAGAGCCGCACCCTGCTTCTTCGAAGCAATGTGGTGCATATCTCCTTGAGAAAGAAATCCTGGCCATTCAGGCCCAGGATCGACTCTCATTCCGCGAGGCTAAGGACTTGGTCCTGGCTCGCCCGGCTCTGCCTGGGACGTCATATGCCTCAATAGTTAGAAAAGCACCCTCTGCTCCTGGCCCATCCAGGCCAACGAGCACGGTTGTTTCCGCGCCCATTCGGAGCCCTTCTGCGGGCTCTACTATACCCGGGCGCTCCCCTGGTAGAGCTGGCGGCAAAAAGGGTTCACACCCAGCCCCGGCTAATACCAGGGCTCCCCCCTCTTCCCCCAGCGTGACCGTTTCCCGTAAGGCGAAACGGCCACGCGCCTCCACAGAGTCGTTAGACTAACAGGAGGCAACACCCCTGAAGATGGTCGCTAGGCCATCTTCCGGGGTTCCTAAAGCTGTTCCCCGAAAGGAGGACAGCAACAAAGGAGCTTCGGCCCCTTCGCCCACGCCCCGAGGTGGAGCGAGTGGCTCGGAGACGGTGGTTCCTCGAAAAGAGGGCCCCCCGCCTCCCAAGCCGCAACGCCCGCCTAAGGTTTCGAGGCGGAGGGAGGAAAAGACTCGCATGGCGAGCCCAACCTCCCCCAATAAGTCCTCGAAGGCGACAGCGCCTTCAGCGCTTTGTCCGGCCAACAGCGCCCGGGGTTCTGCCCCCGGGAAGCGTACGGCCATTCCCGTGAGGGTCTTCAATTCGAGGAGGGCCCCTGCGTCTCCTCCGAGCTAGGCCTGGAGGGCATATTCCTTCAATGGAATTGCCGTGGACTCCGGGCCAACTGGGAGGAGCTGCCTAGGCTCGTCTCGTCCCGTTCCCCGTTAGCTATTTTTTTGCAGGAGAACATGCTAGGCGCGTGCCCGCTGCCTGCCCTCCCGGGGTATAAGGGTCTTGCGACCCCACCACCGCGGGATGGCCGGGCTGGGGGATGCGCGGTTTACACCCGGCATGATGTCTCCGTTCTTCCTTTCTCTTTAGATACCTCCTTTCAGGCAGTGGCTGTGCAGCTGCACCTGGATAGGAGGTATACTATCATTTCTGCGTACATTCCACCGTCAGCTGACTTCGACGCGGGGGACTTTCGCCGCGTCGTGGCACGGTTGCCGAGGCCCTATCTCTTGCTTGGAGACCCCGTAAGGGGCGCGGCGATTTGCCATCCTGGCCGCCGTGCTGACGGGATCCAGCGCTCCGTCCGGCCCCAGCTTAGCCTCTCTTCCTTCCTTCAGATAGCCCGATTTCTCCCCTACCTCGTCGCTTTTCATACAACCTCTCCCACAACTTTCTCTGGTCAGCCTCTAATTTCACAGGGTAGAATGCTGACCTTCTTCTCAAGCCAACCACCCCGGATCGGGGCTGAGGGGGGAGGGGACATTGTTCCCTAACCCCTCAGCTCCGGTTCGGGTTGGGGTTTTTTTAACAACCTGCTTCATCCCCACCCACATCTTCCTCACATCCCTTTTCCTCTCCTCTTCACAACCTATATTTTTTACGCCGTGTCCAAGGTGGAGCCGCCATGCCAAAGGACTGCCAGGCCACCAGGCGGGAGGGGTGGTCCCGAATGGCGGCGCCTGGCTCTGCCGGGCTTGTAAGCACCTCTCGCAGTGCGGGCAACTGCGAGAGGTGATGAGCTATTGCGTCCCGTATAAAAAGAGGGTCACCATGCCCATGTATGAAAAAAAACAAAAACCCCAACCCCCAACTTCCCCAAAAACATCTACGGAGCCGCCCTCGGGCAGCTCCACCGAGAAAATGGAGGTCCCCCCCCTTGTGCTTGCGCAAGGGACCCTCCATAATTCTTTAACCGGAGAGGAGGCTTACTCCTCTCCTACGCCTACGGGTGTAGGGGACTCCCCCTCACCCCCTTCTCTGGAGGTGCTTTCGGGCACCTCCCTATCTCCAGCGGCAGTCCCTCCTTTGCTTTCTAAGGGGACTGCCAAGAAAGCCAGCAGGCAGCCCATTGCCGACCGCCCCTCGTGCAAGCGGCTCGGTAGGGCAAACCCCCTTAGGGGGGAGAGGGAAGCCAGGCCCCTTCGGTCGCTTCCCTCAAAAGACCTGCTGGCAAAAATATTAAACCTTGCCGGGGTCAAGGCCTGTGCCTCCCCACTAAAGACTTATGACGCTGCCAAGGGGACCTGCGATGTCCTGGGAGGGGATGGCCAACTGGAGGCCCCTCCTGTGATAGACATGGTCCTTGAGGAGACCCAGCCTCAGACGGTAGGGCCTTCCATGGGGGGGAATCCGGGCTCGGCGCCAAGCACCGAACCCGAATCCGCCCCTATGCAAGGTCCCCCTCAAATGGCCGAGGACCCTGAGGCAGTAAAAGGAGGGGAGGGATCTCCTCCGACAGGTGCCCCTACGACTACCAGGACCTTCTCCATTTCGGAGAGGGACCTGGCTGAGGCCGGCCCATCTGGCATGGGGGCTTCTGCCGGCGGAGTTGAGAAGCGGGTTCATTCCCCGCCCTCCTCTCCTAAAAAGAAAAAGACTAAATAGACTCAAAAGACGAAGAAGACTCGGGGCTCCTCTCCATCCGAGGGGGCTGCGGGGACGGATGGGTCTGCTACCACTTTGGTAGGCGACCAAGCCAAGATCGGCACATCCGGCCCCTCTACCCCCTCGTGTGCGGAGCCCCTGACTAGGACTAAGACCAAGAATGCACAGGGCGGAGCCTCGATGACATCGGGGCCCCTGATTCAGAGGTTACCTGGCGTTTTCGAGCCCGCTGGCTTCAAACGCTTCCTCGTTATTCGCTCCACTGATGGCACCATGTTGTCCAAGGGCAACATGATCCATCAGAGGAGAGGATTAGCTAGTGCAATTGGAAAGGGCGGCCGGAGGTGACCCGTTTCTCGGACGGGAGCCTTCTGGCGAATGCGGCGAATCCCGCCGAGGCGGCCAAGATAAGTGCTCTTCGGACACTTCATGGCACCCCGGTTAGTGTGACGCCGCACTCTACCATGAACTTTGTGAAAGGAGTAGTTTATGCGAGGGAACTCGTTGACTACTCCATTGAGGACATCACCCTAGAGCTGGCCGACCATGGGGCGGTCAAGGTCAAACGTGTGATGAGAAAACAGAGAGGGGCCTCGAGACCCACCCCTACACTCTTCGTCACGTTCGACTGTGACAAGCTCCCTGAGTCGGTGCGTGCCGGTTGGTACCGCTACCGCGTGAAGGCATTCGTGCCACTGCCGCGGCGGTGCTATTACTGCCACCGCTTCGGCCATACGAATCGATCATGTAGACGTGCAAAATCGGGGTCACCCGAAGTCTGTGTAAATTGCTCCAAGGTCGCACACGATAAGTCCAAATCGTGTGTGGCCAAGTGTGTCAATTGCGGAGAGCCGCACCCTGCTTCTTCGAAGCAATGTGGTGCATATCTCCTTGAGAAAGAAATCCTGGCCGTTCAGGCCCAGGATCGACTCTCATTCCGCGAGGCAAAGGACTTGGTCCTGGCGCGCCCGGCTCTGCCTGGGACGTCATATGCCTCAATAGTTAGAAAGGCACCCTCTGCTCCTGGCCCATCCAGGCCAACGAGCACGGTTGTTTCCGCGCCCATTCGGAGCCCTTCTGTGGGCTCTACCCAACCTGGGCGCTCCCCTGGTAAAGCTGGTGGCAAAAAGGGTTCATACCCTGCCCCGGCTAAAACCAGGGCTCCCCCCTCTTCCCCCAGCGTGACCGTTTCGCGTAAAGCGAAACGGCCACGCGCCTCCACCGAGTCGTTAGACTCACAGGAGGCAACACCCCTGAAGATGGTCGCTAGGCCATCTTCCGGGGTTCCTAAAGCTGTTCCCCGAAAGGAGGACAGCAACAAAGGAGCTTCGGCCCCTTTGCCCACGCCCCGAGGTGGAGCGAGTTGCTCGGAGACGGTAGTTCCTCGAAAAGAGGGCCCCCCGCCTCCGAAGCCGCAACGCCCGCCTAAAGTTTCGAGGCGGAGGGAGGAAAAGACTCGCATGGCGAGCCCAACCTCCCCCAATAAGTCCTCGAAGGCGACAGCGCCTTCAGCGCTTTGTCCGGCCAACAGCGCCCGGGGTTCTGCCCCCGGGAAGCGTACGGCCATTCCCGTGAGGGTCTTAAATTCTAGGAGGGCCCCCGCGTCTCCTCCGAGCTAGGCCTGGAGGGCATATTCCTTCAATGGAATTGCCGTGGACTCCGGGCCAACTGGGAGGAGCTGCGGAGGCTCGCCTCATCCCGTTCCCCGTTAGCTATTTTTTTTGCAGGAGACCATGCTAGGCGCGTGCCCCCTGCCTGCCCTCCCGGGGTATAAGGGTCTTGCGCCCCACCACCGCGGGACGGCCGGGCTGGGGGATGCGCGGGTACACCCGGCATGATGTCTCCGTTCTTCCTTTCTCTTTAGATACCTCCTTTCAGGCAGTGGCTGTGCAGCTGCACCTGGATAGGAGGTATACTATCATTTCTGCGTACATTCCACCGTCAGCTGACTTCGACGCGGGGGACTTCCGCCGCGTCGTGGCACGGTTGCCGAGGCCCTATCTCTTGCTTGGAGATTTGAACGGCAGGCATCCTCTCTGGGGAGATTACACTATAAATCCCAGGGGACAAGTCCTTGCCGATCTGATCGAAGAGCTTGAGATGGGTGTCCTAAACGTGGATGAGTTTACGCATCACTGTCCGAGAACCGCTTCATTTTCTTGCCTTGACCTATCTTTGTGCTCCTCGGATGCACAGCCTGATTTTGATTGGGGGGTGGTCGATGACCTCCATGGTAGTGATCACTTTCCCATTCAAATATCATTTTCAGGGCAACTGCCGCCTGAGAGACCACCTCGGTGGTGCTTGGCGCGGGCGCGGTGGCCTGCATTTCAGGAAATGACTGAATTCTCTATCTCAGTCAAGGAGTTTAGGTCGGTAGATGAGGCCGTTGAGTTCTTCTCCGGCAACCTCATCACCGTGGGCCTGACTACTATTCCTAGGACGTCTGGCCGTTTTGCACGCCGACCACTCCCATGGTGGTCGGCCGAGTGTGAGACGGCCCTCAAACAGAAGCGTTATGCCTACATGCGCTATAAGCGCCGCCCGAACGATTTCACCGTCGCTGAATTTCGTCGGGCTAGGGCTAGGTTCCGGTATATTTCGAAGCACGCCCGCCGCTCTTCTTGGCGGGCATACGTGTCTTCACTTAACGGGAAGACCCCTTTAGCTGAGGTGTGGAAGCGAGTCAAAAGGATTCGGGGCAAGTTCTCGCAGGACCCCCCTCCCGTTCTCCAGGAGAATGGGACCGCAATCTCGGACCCCGCGTCCGTGGCGGAATCCTTAGCGACCGCTTTTTCCGCATTCTCTAGCCGTGATGCTGCTCCGCCAGCATTCAATGCACGTCGTGATGTCGCGGAAGGCCGCCGGCTGGACTTTACCTCCAGAGGCGGAGAACCCTTCAACGACAAGTGAGTGAGTTGCGTTCAGCTCTCGCTTCGTGCGCGGACACCGGCCATGGTCCGGACGATGTTCCGTACGCCATGCTTCGACACCTGGGTGAGCGAGGCATGGCCTTTCTGTTAGATTTGTTCAACAGGATCTGGATGGAAGGTCTCCTCCCAGACTCCTGGCGAATCGCTACTGTGCTCGCCTTTCGCAAGCCGGGGAGAGATCACTCTACTCCGACCGGTTTCCGCCCAATCTCTCTAACCTCTTGCGTGTGCAAGTTGATGGAGAAATTGGTAAATGTTAGATTAGCCTATTTCCTGGACAGTGGAGGCCATCTGTCTTCTGCACAGTGCGGCTTCCGTAAGTTCCACTCCACGTCGGATGCTCTGCTCCGACTGGAAAATGCCGTCTGCGAGGCTTTCCTTCGTAGACAGCACTACGCCACGGTGTTTTTTGATCTGGAGAAAGCCTATGATACCGCATGGCGATACGGTATCATGGAGACTCTCCACACGATGGGGGCGAGGGGACGCCTCCCAATGTTTATATCTGAATTTTTGCGAGATCGTCGATTCCGCGTACGGGTGGGGGGAGCTCTCTCCGGCCCAAAGGAGCAGGAAGAGGGTGTCCCGCAGGGAAGTGTCCTCAGTGTCACACTCTTTGCCCTGAGCATCAACGGCATCACCTCGGTGCTGCCGGAAGATGTTCTCGCTACGCTCTACGTGGACGACCTTTCGATCTCTTTTGGCGCGGCCCAGATGCCAACTCTGGAGCGTCGACTCCAACAGGCATTGAACCGCGTCTCTCGCTATGCCGAAGCGCACAGGTTTCGCTTTTCTTTGGCCAAGACTAAGGTGGTGCACTTCTGCCGCCACCCACAGCTTCACCCCGACCCAGATCTGTTTCTTAATGGGGTGCGTCTGGATGTGGTTGAGTCGCACCGTTTCCTTGGTCTTGTATTCGACCGACGCCTCACCTGGGAGGCTCATATTCGCAGCCTTAGGGACTCTTGTACCCGCGCCATGGACATTCTCCGTTCCGTGACGTTCAGCGCTTGGGGCGCTGATAGGGCTACCGCCTTACTTTTTTATCGATCCTTTGTTCGCTCGAAGCTCGACTACGGATGCGAGTTTTATGCATCCGCAGCCGAGCGTTTATTGCGGAAGGTGGATTCGATCCACCACACCGGCCTTCGCCTTGCGACCGGTGCCTTCCGCACTTCCCCCATTGAGAGCCTGTTGGTCGATGCTGGGGAGATGCCACTCGCTCTGCGCCGCGTGCAGTGCATCACTCGCCTGTACGCGCGAGCCCGGCGCCTCCCTCAGTCGCCAACAGCTCTCACTGCATCCGCAGCTGATCTCGATGGTGCCTATGCCGCCGAGAGACGCCAGTCATACCCTAAGCCCTTTGGGTTTAGGGCCAGGAAACTCCTTCGAGAGGTAGATATAGCTCTCGGGCCGGTGGCGCCCCTGGTTCTGCCCAGGACGCCACCCTGGAGGGTACCACATTTGGCTATTTGTCGCCACGCCTCTGCTCCCAAAGCTTGTACTGCGCCGGGAGTATTGCGTTCGACCTTTTTGGAGCACACATCGTGTCACGCTGGTACCGTGCCAGTGTATACGGATGGCTCCAAGTCCCAAGAGAGGGTCGGCTTCCACGCCGTATCCCCTCTGTTTGAAGTCAGCGGGGTTCTACCAGGCGCTGCGTCTGTCTTCACGGCCGAGCTGGTGGCAATACACCACTCGGTACGGGAGATTACGCGACGTGCCCGGTTCGGAGACCGGATTGTGATTTATAGCGACTCACAAAGCGCCCTGAGTGCTCTCGGGGCATTGGAATCTCCGCATCCCCTGGTTCGCGAAATCCGTGACGCCACGGTTTTGGCGAGCCGGGCAGATGTCGAGATTATCTTCTGCTGGGTTCCTGGACATGTAGGAATTGCGGGGAATGAGCGCGCCGATGAGGGCGCCAAAGAGTCCGCGAGGACTCTGCGACCGGACCAGCGTTTCGCTCTTCCTCACACTGACTACATGGCAGGAATACGGGCAGCTCTTCGGACTGCTTGGCAAAGAAGATGGGAGACGGTCGAGGGGAACTTAAAGTTGCGTGCCATTGCGCCGCGACTGTTCCCATGGACCTATCCCCCAATGCCGCGGCGGCTTCAGGTTGCTTTCTGTCGTATTCGAATCGGACACACTCGTGTGACGCATTGTTACTTGGTGGAGCGCTCGCATGTGCCCTATTGCAACGACTGCGTCGTCCCCCAGACTGTTCGGCATATTCTTGTCGAATGTCCCAGTCTGGGTGATCTTCGCGCACGATACCTGTCTCGGTACCGGGATGGGCGGGGTCGCTACCGCCTGTCCCTTGTACTCGGGACGAGTGCGTGCACCATGACTGGTGGACTTTTTGACTTTTTGGGGGAGGCCGGCCTTCTCCCCTTTATTTAAGGTTCCTTTTTTTGTATTATTGTTTTGTTTTAGGTTGCACTCTCCTGCACCGGGGTGAGGGGGACCTCCCCCCGCTGCCGGAGATTGCTTCGATTGTTAAGTTTTTCTAATTTATATTGATTGTTAAGTTTACATATTTTAACTTTAAAGTAGCCTAATTCTAGGCTGTCGTGTTTTTCGGCGACTTATGCCCAAGTGGGTAGTTGCCAGATGGGCTCTATAAAAAAAAAAAAAAAAAATCTTGCTTGGAGATCTGAACGGCAGGCATCCTCTCTGGGGAGATTACTCCATAAATCCCAGGGGACAAGTCCTTGCCGATCTGATCGAAGAGCTTGAGATGGGTGTCCTAAACGTGGATGAGTTTACGCATCACTGTCCGAGAACCGCTTCATTTTCTTGCCTTGACCTATCTTTGTGCTCTTCAGATGCACAGCCTGATTTTGATTGGGGGGTGGTCGATGACCTCCATGGTAGTGATTACTTTCCCATTCAAATATCATTTTCAGGGCAACTGCCGCCTGAGAGACCACCTCGGTGGTGGTTGGCGTTGGCGCGGTGGCCTGCATTTCAGGAAATGACTGAATTCTCTATCTCAGTCGAGGAGTTTAGGTCGGTAGATGAGGCCGTTGAGTTCTTCTCCGGCAATCTCATCGCCGTAGGCCTGACTACTATTCCTAGGACGTCTGGCCGTTTTGCACGCCGACCACTCCCATGGTGGTCGGCCGAGTGTGAGACGGCCCTCAAACAGAAGCGTTATGCCTACATGCGCTATAAGCGCCGCCCGAACGATTTCACTGTCGCTGAATTTCGTCGGGCTAGGGCTAAGTTCCAGTATATTTCGAAGCACGCCCGCCGCTCTTCTTGGCGGGCATACGTGTCTTCACTTAACGGGAAGACCCCTTTAGCTGAGGTGTGGAAGCGAGTCAAAAGGATTCGGGGCAAGTTCTCGCAGGACCCCCCTCCCGTTCTCCAGGAGAATGGGACCGCAATCTCGGACCCCGCGTCCGTGGCGGAATCCTTAGCGACCGCTTTTTCCGCATTCTCTAGCCGTGATGCTGCTCTGCCAGCATTCAATGCACGTCGTGATGTCGCGATAGGCCGCTGGCTGGACTTTACCTCCAGAGGCGGAGAACCCTTCAACGACAAGTTTACTGTGAGTGAGTTGCGTTCCGCTCTCGCTTCGTGCGCGGACACCGCCCATGGTCCGGACGATGTCCCGTACGCCATGCTTCGACACCTGGGTGAGCGAGGCATGGCCTTTCTGTTAGATTTGTTCAACAGGATCTGGGTGGAAGGTCTTCTCCCAGACTCCTGGCGAATCGCTACTGTGCTCGCCTTTCGCAAGCCGGGGAGAGATCACTCTACTCCGACCGGTTTCCGCCCAATCTCTCTAACCTCTTGCGTGTGCAAGTTGATGGAGAAATTGGTAAATGTTAGATTAGCCTATTTCCTGGACAGCGGAGGCCATCTGTCTTCTGCACAGTGCGGCTTCCGTAAGTTCCACTCCACGTCGGATGCTCTGCTCCGACTGGAAAGTGCCGTCTGCGAGGCTTTCCTTCGTAGACAGCACTACGCCACGGTGTTTTTTGATCTGGAGAAAGCCTATGATACCGCATGGCGATACGGTATCATGGAGACTCTCCACACGATGGGGGCGAGGGGACGCCTCCCAATGTTTATATCTGAATTTTTGCGAGATCGTCGATTCCACGTACGGGTGGGGGGAGCTCTCTCCGGCCCAAAGGAGCAGGAAGAGGGTGTCCCGCAGGGAAGTGTCCTCAGTGTCACACTCTTTGCCCTGAGCATCAACGGCATCACCTCGGTGCTGCCGGAAGATGTTCTCGCTACGCTCTACGTGGACGACCTTTCTATCTCTTTTGGCGCGGCCCAGATGCCAACTCTGGAGCGTCGACTCCAACAGGCATTGAACCGCGTCTCTCACTATGCCGAAGCGCACAGGTTTCGGTTTTGTTTGGCCAAGACTAAGGTGGTGCACTTCTGCCGCCATCCACGGCTTCACCCCGACCCAGATTTGTTTCTTAATGGGGTGCGCCTGGATGTGGTTGAGTCGCACCGTTTCCTTGGTCTTGTATTCGACCGACGCCTCACCTGGGAGGCTCATATTCGCAGCCTTAGGGTCTCTTGTACCCGCGCCATGGACATTCTCCGTTCCGTGACGTTCAGCGCTTGGGGCGCTGAGAGGGCTACCGCCTTACTTTTTTATCGATCCTTTGTTCGCTCGAAGCTCGACTACGGTTGCGAGTTTTATGCATCCGCAGCCGAGCGTTTATTGCGCAAGGTGGATTCGATCCACCACACCGGCCTTCGCCTTGCGACCGGTGCCTTCCGCACTTCCCCCATTGAGAGCCTGTTGGTCGATGCTGGGGAGATGCCACTCGCTCTGCGCCGCGTGCAGTGCATCACTCGCCTGTACGCGCGAGCCCGGCGCCTCCCTCAGTCGCCAACAGCTCTCACTGCATCCGCAGCTGATCTCGATGGTGCCTATGCCGCCGAGAGACGCCAGTCATACCCTAAGCCCTTTGGGTTTAGGGCCAGGAAACTCCTTCGAGAGGTAGATATAGCTCTCGGGCCGGTGGCGCCCCTGGTTCTGCCCAGGAGGCCACCCTGGAGGGTACCACATTTGGCTATTTGTCGCCACGCCTCTGCTCCCAAAGCTTGTACTGCGCCGGGAGTATTGCGTTCGACCTTTTTGGAGCACACATCGTGTCACGCTGGTACCGTGCCAGTGTATACGGATGGCTCCAAGTCCCAAGAGGGGGTCGGCTTCCACGCCGTATCCCCTCTGTTTGAAGTCAGCGGGGCTCTACCAGGCGCTGCGTCTGTCTTCACGGCCGAGCTGGTGGCAATACACCACTCGGTACGGGAGATTACGCGACGTGCCCGGTTCGGAGACCGGATTGTGATCTATAGCGACTCACAAAGCGCCCTGAGTGCTCTCGGGGCATTGGAATCTCCGCATCCCCTGGTTCGCGATATCCGTGACGCTACGGTTTTGGCGAGCCGGGCAGATGTCGAGATTATCTTCTGCTGGGTTCCTGGACATGTAGGAATTGCGGGGAATGAGCGCGCCGATGAGGGCGCCAAAGAGTCCGCGAGGACTCTGCGACCGGACCAGCGTTTCGCTCTTCCTCACACCGACTACATGGCAGGAATACGGGCAGCTCTTCGGACTGCTTGGCAAAGAAGATGGGAGACGGTCGAAGGGAACTTAAAGTTGCGTGCCATTGCGCCGCGACTGTTCCCATGGACCTATCCCCCAATGCCGCGGCGGCTTCAGGTTGCTTTCTGTCGTCTCCGAATCGGACACACTCGTGTGACGCATCGCTATCTGATGGAGCGCTCGCCTGCGCCCTATTGCAACGACTGCGTTGTCCCCCAGACTGTTCGGCACATTCTTGTCGAATGTCCCAGTCTGGGTGATCTTCGCGCACGACACCTGTCCCGGTACCGGGATGGGCGGGCTCGCTACCGCCTGTCCCTTGTTCTCGGGATGAGTGCGTGTACTTTGACTGGTGGACTTATTGACTTTTTGGGGGAGGCCGGCCTTCTCCCTTTTATTTAACTCGATTTAATTGTTGTTGTTGTTTTTGTAATTGTTTTGTTATTGCTTTGTTATTGTTATTGTTATTGTTATTGTTATTCCTTTTTATTGTTTTCTGTTTAATTTTTTAAAGTAGCCTAAATTAGGCTGTTTGTTTACGGCAACTTATGCCTTAGTCGGCAGTCGCCAGATAGCCCCTTAATTAAAAAAAAAATAAATAAAAAAATCCACGCTTTATCCCCTCTGTTTGAAGTCAGCGGGGCTCTACCAGGCGCTGCGTCTGTCTTCACGGCTGAGCTGGTGGCAATACACCACTCGGTACGGGAGATTACGCGACGTGCCCGGTTCGGAGACCGGATTGTGATCTATAGCGACTCACAAAGAGCCCTGAGTGCTCTCGGGGCATTGGAATCTCCGCATCCCCTGGTTCGCGATATCCGTGACGCCACGGTTTTGGCGAGCCGGGCAGATGTCGAGATTATCTTCTGCTGGGTTCCTGGACATGTAGGAATTGCGGGGAATGAGCGCGCCGATGAGGGCGCCAAAGAGTCCGCGAGGACTCTGCGACCGGACCAGCGTTTCGCTCTTCCTCACACCGACCACATGGCAGGAATACGGGCAGCTCTTCGGACTGCTTGGCAAAGAAGATGGGAGACGGTCGAGGGGAACTTAAAGTTGCGTGCCATTGCGCCGCGACTGTTCCCATGGACCTATCCCCCAATGCCGCGGCGGCTTCAGGTTGCTTTCTGTCGTCTCCGAATCGGACACACTCGTGTGACGCATCGCTATCTGATGGAGCGCTTGCCTGCGCCCTATTGCAACGACTGCGTCGTCCCTCAGACTGTTCGGCACATTCTTGTCGAATGTCCCAGTCTGGGTGATCTTCGCACACGATACCTGTCCCAGTACCGGGATGGGCGGGGTCGCTACCGCCTGTCCCTTGTGCTTGGGACAGATTCGTGCACACTGACTTGTGGACTTGTTGACTTCTTGGGGGAGGCCGGCCTTCTCCCTATTATTTAAGCAAGGTTTGTTTGTTTTTTTTTGTTGTTTTTTTTGTTTTTTTTTGCATTTGTTTTGTTTTGTTTTGTTTTGTTTTTTTTCTTTAGTTGCACTCTCCTGCGCCGGGGGGACCTCTCTTCGACGCCCTAGCTTGCTTCCTTTCCCCCTTTTTGGGTGTTGTTTTTTTTTTCAATAATTTCATTTTAAAGTAGCCTAGAACTAGTTCAGTTTTAATACGGCGACTAATGCCCAAGTAGGCAGTCGCCAGATGAGCTCTTAAAAAAAAAAAAAAAAAAAAAAAAAAATCTCGCAGTGCGGGCTACTGCGAGAGGTGTGCGCGATTGCATCCCGTGTTTAAAAAAGGGTCACCATGCCCAATGATGAAGATAAAAAAAAACAAACTCAACCCTCAACTTCCCCTGTTCCATCGACGGAGCCACCCTCGGGCAGCTCCAGCAAAAAAATGGAGGTCCCCAACCTGTGCTTGCACAGGGGCCCCTCCATATTTCTCTAACCGGACCCCGTAAGTGGCGCGGCGATTTGCCATCCTGGCCGCCGTGCTGACGGGATCCAGCGCCCCGTCCGGCCCCAGCTTAGCCTCTCTTCCTTCCTTCAGATAGCCTGTATTCCTATCCTACCTCGTCGCTTTTCATTCAACCTCTCCCACAACTTTCTCTGGTCAGCCTCTAATTTCACAGGGTAGAAGCTGACCTTCTTCTCAGCCAATCGTCCCGGATCGAGGCTGAGGGGGGAGGGGACAATGTCCCCAAACCCCTGAGCTCCGGTCTGGGGTGGTTGGCTTTTAACAACCTGCTTCATCCCCACCCATACCTTCCTCACATCCCTTTTCCTCTCGTCTTCAAAATCTATCCGTTTTACGCCGTGTTTAAGGTGGAGCCGCCATGCCGAAGGACTGCCAGGCCACCAGGCTGGAGGGGTGGTCCCAAATGGCGGCGCCTGGCTCTGCCGGGCCTGTAAGCACCTCTTGTAGTGCGGGCTACTGCAAGAGGTGGTGAGCGATTGCGTCCCGTAAAACAAAGAGGGTCACCATGCCAAATGATGAAAAAAAAAACATCTCCCCTTAATTCCCCCTATATCAACAACGGAGCCGCCCTCGTGCAGCTCCACAAAAAAGATGGAGGTCCTCCCCCCCTGTGCTTGCGCAGGGGACCCTCCATACCTCTTTAACCGGAGAGGAGGCTTACTCCTCTCCTACGCCTACGGGTGTAGGGGACTCCCCCTCACCCCCTTCTCTGGAGGTGCTTTCGGGCACCTCCCTATCTCCAGCGGCAGTCCCTCCTATGCTTTCTAAGGGGACTGCCAAGAAAGCCAGCAGGCAGCCCATTGCCGACCGCCCCTCGTACAAGCGGCTCGGTAGGGCAAACCCCCTAAGGGGGGAGAGGGAAGCCAGGCCCTCTCAGGCGCTTCCCTCAAAAGACCTGCTGGCAAAAATATTAAACCTTGCCGGGGTCAAGGCCTGTGCCTCCACACTAAAGACTTATGACGCTGCCAAGGGGACCTGCGATGTCCTGGGAGGGGATGGCTAACTGGAGGCCCCTCCTGTGATAGACATGGTCCTTGAGGAAAACCAGCCTCAGACGGTAGGGCCTTCCATGGGGGGGAATCCGGGCTTGGCGGCAAGCACCGAACCCGAATCCACCCCTATGCAAGGTCCTCATCAAACGGCTGTGGATTCTCAGGCAGGACAAGGAGGGGAGGGATCTCCTCCGGATGAATCCCCTGCGCCAACCGGGACCTTCTCCATTTCAGAGAAGGACCTGGCTGAGGCCGGTCCATCTGGCCTGGGGGCTTCTACCGGCGGGGGTGAGAAGCGGGTTCATTCCCCGCCCTCCTCTCCTAAAAAGAAGAAAAAGACAAGAAAGACGAAAAAGACTCGGGGCTCCTCTCCATCCGCGGGGGCTGCGGGGACGGATGGATCTGCTGCCACTTTGGTAGGCGTCCAAGTCAAGATCGGCAAATCCGGCCCCTCTACCCCCTCGTGTGCGGAGCTCCTGACCAAGACTAAGACGAAGAATGCACAGGGCGGATCCTCGATGACATCGGGGCCCCTCATTCAGAGGTTACCTGGCGTTTTCGAGCCCGCTGGCTTCAAACGCTTCTTCGTTATTCGCTCCACTGATGGCAGCATGTTGTCTAAGGGCAACATGATCCATCAGAGGAGAGGATTAGCTAGTGCAATTAATAGAGAGCCAAAGGTGACCTGTTTCTCGGACGGCAGCCTTCTGGCGAATGCGGCGAATCCCGCCGAGGCGGCCAAGATAAGTGCTCTTCGGACACTTCATGGCACCCCGGTGAGTGTGACGCCGCACTCTACCATGAACGTTGTGAAAGGAGTAGTTTATGCGAGGGAACTCGTTGACTACTCCATTGAGGACATCACCCTAGAGCTGGCCGACCATGGGGCGGTCAAGGTCGAACGTGTGATGAGAAAACAGGGAGGGGCTTCGAGACCCACCCCTACACTCTTCGTCACGTGCGACTGTGACAAGCTCCCTGAGTCGGTGCGTGCCGGTTGGTACCGCTACCGCGTGAAGGCATTCGTGCCACTGCCACGGCGGTGCTATTACTGTCACCGCTTCGGCCACACGAATCGATCATGTAGACGTGCAAAGTCAGGGTCACCCGAAGTCTGTGTAAATTGCTCCAAGGTCGCACACGATAAGTCCAAATCGTGTGTGGCCAAGTGTGTCAATTGCGGAGAGCCGCAACCTGCTTCTTCGAAGTATGTGGTGCATATCTCCTTGAGAAAGAAATCCTGGCCGTTCAGGCCCAGGATAGACTCTCATTCCGCGAGGCTAAGGACTTGGTCCTGGCGCGCCCAGCTCTGCCTGGGACGTCATATGCCTCAGTAGTTCGAAAGGCACCCTCTGCTCCTGGCCCATCCAGGCCAACGAGCATGGTTGTTCCCGCGCCCATTCGGAGCCCTTCTGCGGGCTCTACTACACCCGGGCGCTCCCCTGGTAGAGCTGGCGGAAAAAAGGGTTCACACCCAGCCCCGGCTAAAACCAGGGCACCCCCCTCTTCCCCCAGCGTGACCGTTTTCCGTAAGGCAAAACGGCCACGCGCCTCCACAGAGTCGTTAGACTCCCAGGAGGCAACACCCCTGAAGATGGTCGCTAGGCCATCTTCGGGGGTTCCTAAAGCTGTCCCCCGAAAGGAGGACAGCAACAAAGGAGCTTCGGCTCCTTCGCCCACGCCACGAGGTGGAGCGAGTGGCTCAGAGACGGTGGTTCCTCGAAAAGAGGGCCCCCCACCTCCGAAGCCGCAGCGCCCGCCTAATGTTTCGAGGCGGAGGGAGGAAAAGACTGGCATGGCGAGGTCAACCTCCCCCAATAAGTCCTCGAAGGCGACAGCGCCTCCAGCGCTTTGTCCGGCCAACAGCGCCCGGGGTTCTGCCCCCGGGAAGCGTACGGCCATTCCCGTGAGGGTCTTCAATTCGAGGAGAGCCCCTGCGTCTCCTCCGAGCTAGGCCTGGAGGGCATATTCCTTCAATGGAATTGCCGTGGACTCCGGGCCAACTGTGAGGAGCTGCGGAGGCTCGCCTCGTCCCGTTCCCCGTTAGCTATTTTTTTGCAGGAGACCATGCTAGGCGCGTGCCCACTGCCTGCCCTCCCGGGATATAAGGGTCTTGCAACCCCACCACCGCGGGACGGCCGGGCTGGGGGATGCGCGGTTTACACCCGGCATGATGTCTCCGTTCTTCCTTTCTCTTTAGATACCTCCTTACAGGCAGTGGCTGTGCAGCTGCACCTGGATAGGAGGTATACTATCATTTCTGCGTACATTCCACCGTCAGCTGACTTCGACGCGGGGGACTTCCGCCGCGTCGTGGCACGGTTGCCGAGGCCCTATCTCTTGCTTGGAAATCTGAACGGCAGGCATCCTCTCTGGGGAGATTACACCATAAATCCCAGGGGACAAGTTCTTGCCGATCTGATCGAAGAGCTTGAATTACTTGTCCTAAACGTGGATGAGTTTACGCATCACTGTCCGAGAACCGCTTTATTTTCTTGCCTTGACCTTTTTTTTTGGCTCTTCGGATGCACAGCTTGATTTTGATTGGGGGGTGGTCACTGACCTCCATGGTAGTGATCACTTTCCCATTCAAATATCCTTTTCAGGGCAACTGCCGCCTGAGAGACCACCTCGGTGGTGCTTGGCACGGGCGCGGTGGCCTGCATTTCAGGAAATGACTGAATTCTCTATCTCAGTCAAGGAGTTTAGGTCGGTAGATGAGGCCGTTGAGTTCTTCTCCGGCAACCTTATCGCCCTGGGCCTGACTACTATTCCTAGGACGTCTGGCTGTTTTGCACGCCGACCACTCCCATGGTGGTCGGCCGAGTGTGAGATGGCCCTCAAACAGAAGCGTTATGCCTACATGCGCTATAAGCGCCGCCCGAACGATTTCACTGTCGCTGAATTTCGTCGCGCTAGGACTAGATTCCGGTATATTTCGAAGCACGCCCACCGCTCTTCTTGGCGGGCATACGTGTCTTCACTTAACGGGAAGACCCCTTTAGCTGAGGTGTAGAAGCGAGTCAAAAGGATTCGGGGCAAGTTCTCGCAGGACCCCCCTCCCGTTCTCCAGGAGAATGGGACCGCAATCTCGGACCCCGCGTCCATGGCGGAATCCTTAGCGACCGCTTTCTCTGCATTCTCTAGCCATGATGCTGCTCCGCCAGCATTCAATGCACGTCGTGATTTCGCGGAAGGCCGCCGGCTGGACTTTCCCTCCAGAGGCGGAGAACCCTTCAACGACAAGTTTACTGTGAGTTAGTTGCGTTCCGCTCTCGCTTCGTGCGCGGACACCGCCCATGGTCCGGACGATTTCCCGTACGCCATGCTTCGACACTTGTGTGAGCGAGGCATGGCCTTTCTGTTAGATTTGTTCAACAGGATCTGGGTGGAAGGTCTTCTCCCAGACTCCTGGCGAATCGCTACTGTGCTCGCCTTTCGCAAGCCGGGGAGAGATCACTCTACTCCGACCGGTTTCCGCCCAATCTCTCTAACCTCTTGCGTGTGCAAGTTGATGGAGAAATTGGTAAATTTTAGATTAGCCTATTTCCTGGACAGCGGAGGCCATCTGTCTTCTGCACAGTGCGGCTTCCGTAAGTTTCACTCCACGTCGTAAGCTCTGCTCCGACTGGAAAATGCCGTCTGCAAGGCTTTCCTTCGTAGACAGCACTACGCCACGGTGTTTTTTGATTGTGAGAAGGCCTATGATACCGCATGGCGATACGGTATCATGGACACTCTCCACACGATGGGGGCGAGGGGACGCCTCCCAATGTTTATATCTGAATTTTTGCGAGATCGTCGATTCCGCGTACGGGTGGGGGGAGCCCTCTCTGCCCCAAAGAAGCAGGAAGAGGGTGTCCCGCAGGGAAGTGTCCTCAGTGTCACACTCTTTGCCCTGAGCATCAACGGCATCACCTCGGTGCTGCCAGAAGATATTCTCGCTACGCTCTACGTGGACGACCTTTCTATCTCTTTTGGCGCGGCCCAGATGCCAACTCTGGAGCGTCGACTCCAACAGGCATTGAACCGCGTCTCTCGCTATGCCGAAGCGCACAGGTTTCGGTTTTCTTTGGCCAAGACTAAGGTGGTGCACTTCTGCCGCCATCCACGGCTTCACCCTGACCCAAATTTATTGCTTAATGGGGAACGCCTGGATGTGGTTGAGTCGCACCGTTTCCTTGGTCTTGTATTCGACCGACGCCTCACCCGGAAGGCTCATATTCGCAGCCTTAGGGTCTCTTGTACCCGCGCCATGGACATTATCCGTTCCGTGACGTTCAGCGCTTGGGGCGCTGATAGGGCTACCGCCTTACTTTTTTATCGATCCTCTGTTCGCTCGAAGCTCGACTACAGATGCGAGTTTTATGCATCCGCCGCCGAGCCTTTATTGCGGAAGGTGGATTCAATCCACCACACCGGCCTTCGCCTTGCGACCGGTGCCTTCCGCACTTCCCCCATTGAGAGCCTGTTGGTCGATGCTGGGGAGATGCCACTCGCTCTGCGCCGCGTGCAGTGCATCACTCGCCTGTATGCGCGAGCCCGGCGCCTCCCTTAATCGCCAACAGCTCTCACTGCATCCGCAGCTGATCTCGATGGAGCTTATGCCGCCGAGAGACGCCAGTCATACCTTAAGTCCTTTGGGTTTAGGGCCAGGAAACTCCTTCGAGAGGTAAATATAGCTCTCGGGCCGGTGGCGCCCCTGGTTCTGCCCAGGAGGCCACCCTGGAGGGTACCACATTTAGCTATTTGTCACCACGCCTCTGCTCCCAAAGCTTGTACTGCGCCGGGAGTATTGCGTTCGACCTTTTTGGAGCACACATCGTGTCACGCTGGAACCATGCCAGTGTATACGGATGGCTCCAAGTCCCAAGAGGGGGTCGGCTTCCACGCCGTATCCCCTCTGTTTGAAGTCAGCGGGGCTCTACCAGGCGCTGCGTCTGTCTTCACGGCCGAGCTGGTGGCAATACACCACTCGGTACGGAAGATTACGCGACGTGCCCGGTTCGGAGACCGGATTGTGATCTATAGCGACTCACAAAGCGCCCTGAGTGCTCTCGGGGCATTGGAATCTCCGCTTCCCCTGGTTCGCGATATCCGTGACGCCACTGTTTTGGCGAGCCGGGCAGATGTCGAGATTATCTTCTGCTGGCTTCCTGGACATGTCTGAATTGCGGGGAATGAGCGCGCCGATGAGGGCGCCAAAGAGTCCGCGAGGACTCTGCGACCGGACCAGAGTTTCGCTCTTCCTCACACCGACTACATGGCAGGAATACGGGCAGCTCTTCGGACTGCTTGGCAAAGAAGATGGGAGACGGTCAAAGGGAACTTAAAGTTGCGTGCCATTGCGCCGCGACTGTTCCCATGGACCTATCCCCCAATGCCGCGGCGGCTTCAGGTTGCTTTCTGTCGTCTCCGAATTGGACACACTCGTGTGACGCATCGCTATCTGATTGAGCGCTCGCCTGCGCCCTATTGCCACAACTGCGTCGTCTCCCAGACTGTTCGGCACATTATTGTCGGAAGTCCCAGTCTGGGTGATCTTCGCGCACGACACCTGTCCCGGTACCGGGATGGGTGGGGTCGCTACCGCCTCTCCCTTGTTCTCGGGACGAGTGGGTGTACTTTGACTGGTGGACTTATTGACTTTTTGGGGGAGGCCGGCCTTCTCCCTTTTATTTAACCCGATTTAACTGTTGTTGTTGTTTTTTTTTATTGTTTTGTTATTGCTTTTTTATTGTTATTGTTATTTCTTTTTATTGTTTTCTGTTTAATTTTTTAAAGTAGCCTAAATTAGGCTGTTTGTTTACGGCATTTTATGCCTTAGTCGGCAGTCGCCAGATAGCCCCTTAATTAAAAAAAAGAAAAAATTAACAAACTTTGATCAAAGACATTCATTCTCTAACCGGAGAGGAGGCTTACTCCTCTCCTTCGCCTACGGGTGCAGGGGACTCCCCCTCACCCCCTTCTCTGGAGGTGCTTTCGGGCACCTCCCTTTTCCCAGCGGCAGTCCCCTCTTTTCTTTCCAAGGGGACTGCCAAGAAAGCCAGCAGGCAGCCCTTAGCCAGCCGCTCCCCATCAAAGCGGCTCGGTAGGGCAAACTCCCTTAGGGGGGAGAGGGAAGCCAGGCCCCTTCGGTCGCTTCCCTCAAAAGACCTGCTGGCAAGAATTTTAAACCTTGCTGGGGTCAAGGCCTGTGCCTCCCCACACAAGACTGGTGACACTCCTAAGGGGACCTGCGATGTCCTGGGAGGGGATGGCCAACTGGAGGCTCCTCCTTTGGGCCCCTCCCTGGCCCAAAGGAACAGGAAGAGAGTGTCCCGCATGGAAGTGTCCTCGGTGTCACACTCTTTGCCCTGAGCATCAACGGCATCACCTAAGGGCTGCCGGAAGATGTTCTCGCTACGCTCTACATGGACGACCTTTCGATCTCTTTTGGCGCGGCCCAGATGCCAACTCTGGGGCGTCGACTCCAACAGGCATTAAACCGCGTCTATCACTATGGCGAAGCGCACAGGTTTCGGTTTTCTTTGGCCAAGAGTAAGGTGAAGCACTTTTGCTGCCTCCACGGCTTCACCCTGACCCAGATTTTGTTTCTTAATGGGGTGCGCCTGGAAGTGGTTGAGTCGCACCGTTTCCTTGGTCGTGTATTCGACTCACGCCTCACCTGGGAGGCTTATATTTGCAGCCTTAGTGTCTTTTCTACCCGCGCCATGGACTTGTTCCGTTCCGTGACGTTCAGTGCTTGGGGCGCTGATAGGGCTACTGCCTTACTTTTTATCGATCCTTTGTTCGCTCGAAACTCGACTACGGATGCGAGTTTTTTGCATTCGCAGCCGAACGTTTATTGCGAAAGGTGGATTTGATCCACCACACCGGCCTTCGCCTTGCGACCGGTGCCTTCCGCACTTCCTCTTTTGAGAGCCTGTTGGTCGATGCTGGGGAGATACCACTCGCTCTGCGCTGCGTGCAGTGCATCACTCGCCTGTATGCGCGAGCCCAGCGCCTCCCTTAGTCGCTAACAGCTCTCACTTCTTCCACAGCTGATCTTGCTGGTGTTTATGCGCCGAAAGACGCCAGTCATAACCTAAATGCTTTGGGTCTAGGGCCAGGAAACTTCTCTGAGAGCTATATATAGCTCTCGGGCCAGGGGCGCCCCTGGTTCTGCCCAGGACGCCATCCTATTGGGTACCACATTTGGCTATTTGTCGCCACGCCTGCTCCCAAAGCTTGTACTGCGCCGGGAGTATTGTGTTTGACCTTTCAGGAACACACATCGTGTCACGCTAGTACCGTGCCAGTGTATACGGATGGCTCCAAGTTCTAAGAGGGGGTCGGCTTCCACGCCGTATCTTCTCTGTTTGAAGTCAGCGGGGCTCTACGAGGCGCTGCGTCTGTCTTCACGGCCACCTGGTGGCAATACACCACTCGGTACGGGAGATTATGGAACGTGCCCGGTTTGGAGACCGGATTGTGATCTATAGCGACTCACAAAGCGCCCTGAGTGCTCTCGGGGCATTGGAATCTCCGCATCCCCTGGTTCGCGAAATCAGTGACGCCACGGTTTTGGTGAGCCGGGCAGATGTCGAGATTATCTTCTGCTGGCTTCCTGGACATGTCTGAATTGCGGGGAATGAGCGCGCAGATAACGGCGCCAAAGAGTCCGCGAGGACTCTGTGACCGGAACAGCGTTTCGCTCTTCCTTACACTGACTATATGGCAGGAATACGGGCAGCTCTTCGGACTGCTTGGCAAAGAAGATGGGAGACGGTCGAAGGGAACCAAAAGTTGCGTGCCATTGCGCCGCGACTGTTCTCTTGTACCTATACCCCAATCCCGCGGCGGCTTCAGGTTGCTTTCTGTCGTCTCCGCTCGGACACATGCGTGTGACGCATCTCTATTTGATGGAGCACTCGCCTGCACCCTATTGCAACGACTGCGTCGTCCCTCAGACTGTTCGGCACATTCTTGTCGAATGTCCCAGTCTGGGTTATCTTCGCGCACAACACCTGTCCCGGTACCGGGATGGGCGGGTTCGCTACCGCCTGTCCCTTGTACTCGGGGACGAGTGCATGCACTTTGATTGGTGGACTTGTTGACGTTTGGGGGGAGGCTGGCCTTCTCCCTTTTATTTAACCAGGTTTAATTGTTGTTGTTGTTGTTTTGTTATTGTTTTTGTTATTGCTTTGTTATTTTCATTGTTATTTCTTTTTATTGTTGTTTCCTGTTGAATTTTTTAAAGTATCCTAGAACTAGGCTGTTTGTTTACCACGACTTATGCCTAAGTCGGCAGTCGCCAGATAGCCCCTTAAATAAAAAAAAGAAAAAATTAACAAACTTTGATCAAAGACATTCATTTGCAGCTTCTTCAATAGATTGGCCATGATGCTAAATTTTTTTCACCTTCATTTTTCTTCCTCCCCCCAAATTTACCTTTTATTTGCCAGGTTCGATTCACCAGTATGCATGGCGTGAGTCTCAATGCAATAATTCTCTGCATCATGCACGGACGCTGTCTTCTCACGAGGTTGGATGAGATGCCGATGTCTTACATTATCCTTATTTGCACGTTGATTATTAAGAATAATTCTGAAGGAATACTGTAGGATGGAAATTCTTCTGCTTTCATCGACATATTAGGTAAGTGATTGCAATATTTCTGTTGCTCAATAATGGGTCCAATTTTGCGCCTTGTAAACCTTTGCAAATTTTTTTTCTTAGAATCAATTTTGGCACTATCTTAGCTACCGCATTCTCTCATTCATTATTCCTTTTTATGACTAAAAATTAAGCTTTATGGCTTCTTTTATTTTTTCCCACTCATTTACTTCTACGCCCTAACAAACCAGACCAAGAGAGTGTTTACCCCTTTTCTGAACTAATATTATTTTACTTTGTTTGCTTTTCCTGGTAATTAGCATAATGGTAACCCTACATAAATCCTTAGTGTATATTATTGAAAAAAGGCGATTACGGAAACTTATTTAGCTAAAACTATTGGTGGAATACAAGTCAAGTTATTTTACCCATCTATTCATAAATGATGATGTAAGGTCTGCTTTAATTTAATTGATTCGTTAGGGGTTTTAAAATGATGATTATTAATTAGTTGTGAATTTCACCGAAATTCAGTTATACTAAGATATTTTATGGATCTGAGGGTTTTATGAGCGGGCTTAAAGAGGTTGCCTCTTAATGTAGCTTAGTATTCAGAGGAGATTCTTTTCATATTTGAAATATTATGAAAGGTGCGTCGCGAATTTTGAAATTAAAAGAGGGTAACTAAGAGATCATAGAAAAGCACTCAATTTCATGAATTAGTATATTTCCATGATTTAAAATTTGGGGAATTTATTAAGCTATTATAAGCAAAAGGAATAATACGAAATTGATGTAAAATAGATATAATATATTACTTTTATTATTAAAACAGGTATTTGTCTATAGGAAATGTTTTATCCATTTTAGATTTGTTGATATTTACAGATATATTAATATACACTGATAAGATTTTATCCTAAAATTGTTATTCTTGGCGCCTTAATGTTACCTTTGCATGTTTAAACCCTTTAAATTCATATCCTAAAATTTAACTTCAAATATTTTGAGTAGGGGGGAGTACTTTTGCATAATATGCAATATTCCTCTTCGTTTTACAGAGATATCGATCATTATTTTTCGATCAAAGTATAATTTTATCTGTTTTGAAATAAATAGTTTCATAACTCTGTTGAATCCCCATATGTGATGCTCACATTGACTGAGAATAATGTTTATATATGAAAGTAAAACAAGGTTAATACTTATTTTATTTTTTGTTGTATGTTTGCCAGGAAGACCGGCAATAATTAGCCACCCCTCTAGCTACCAGAATACTTCCTACAATGTTTTTGAAATGAGATCAATAGCAAAAATCAGGCAATATTACCTGTTATGGAAAAAAGTCGCAGGCAAGTATCCCTCATTCTATATTTTGGAGACAACTGACCGATGAGTGTTGCTTATAAGTGTTTCTGATGGGCAATTCTGTTCACATCTTATTCACAAAATAGTAAGATTGAAACAAAAAATTGGGTAGAATGGTATCATTAATGAAGAAGAATTCAGAAAGGTACCCACTTTTATTAAAAGGTCGCTAAACTAGTCATATGATTATTATTTTATAAAATGTATCCCAGGCTAAACGTGTGAGAGAATTTTACGTTAGGGAGTGATCATATCTTTTTACCGACTAGCTACGATGGCCAGCTGCGCCTAGGGTGTCGTTAATCTGCATTAGAGGGAAACAGGAGCTTTATATTTATAGATTTTTTTTGCTTTCGTGTAGTTTAGCTCCCTACCCCATAAAAATGGTTATTAGCCTGAAACTATGATACAGTTCGATTTAAGATGTTTCATATATAGTCCCAGTAAAACGTCTTTTATCCTTCGAATATTTATTATTATAGGGAAAATATTTCCCCCAACCTCCATTTTAATCCCCTGGTACGTTTAATTACCCTGTTTGTAGTCCTTTTAATTTTATCTTCACTGTTATTGCGACTGCATGATTTGGCGTCAGGCAAATATTTACTTTGTTTACAGTTACCCTAATATTCTGTAGACTGTTTACCGTCATTTTATAATTTTTACAAGTCGTTTTTTTTACAGCATCTTCATGTATGTCTAGTAAGTTCACTTAATATTGAAATTATTTAATTTATGAGAGCTTTATGTAAGAGAATTAAATTTAGAAGTTTAATTGAAGGTCTTAATCAGTGATTCTGTAACAAAAAACAATATTCTTCCAGGCGAAAATTTTAAGGAGAGGAGAAATAGGGGACGAAACTTAGTCAGGAGAGACAACTCAGAATAGGAAAGAAAAGTAAATGATTTATATACATTATATATCAAAGGAAATACCAATATATACAAGTGAAAGACGATTACGAATTAGTAGTTTGCAAAATCTTTGTGCGGATTTAAGAGTATAACTTACATTTGGATTAATGTCAAATGAGATGGTAAAAAAGGAAAACTTGCATTTCAAATCTTTTATTTGATTTTATGGCTACTTTAATCGAGAAAGAAATCCGGTTAATTTTTATCGAAAGTCACAACGCTAAAATGTTTTGAAAAAGTCTTCGTTTTTTAGTTTACACAACCATCATAGCACTAAAGACGCATTCATCCAATCCACGTATGTTGTTGAAAAGGTCATGATCACTTATTGACTGATTGTAGCTATTTTTTATATTTACTTAACCATTTTAAGATTCAGCAACATGCAGTGTTGTTTTAAACCATGCCATGGTTTCCATTGCCAGTATTTTAAATGTTTATTATAATCTCGTCGATCTGATCATATATCATTTTAGCAAGGTGGTCATAATTTTCCAAGTTAATGAGAAATAACTTAGCGTTCTGAAAATTGAACTTCATCTGCTTCACTTCTATAAATCGTGCTCTCATTTTTTATAGATGTTGAAGAATTATCATGAGAATAATTGCGAGACATTTTTAATGTATCGATTTGCCTTAGAGGCATTAAGGGAAGAAGATTATTTGTCAAGACTTGTTCTTTAACAAATTCAGTCTGTTTTTAGAATAAAATTTGTTCTTTCAATCTGTATCCGTATTTTTCTCTTTACAATTCCTTATTTAATGAATTTTAAATTTAATTTACCAAAAGTATTATACTACGCCATAAACCAACTGTATAGGGAGATTGAAATTTTGCCATCAATCTTACATGGGTATGGAAGAGCAGTCTCTCTTAGTTTGAAATCATGTCATTACAAATTGGAAATTGACTTTTTCAGATTTACAACGTTTTAGGTATTGCTTGTTTTCACTATATTTTTCTAATCATCTCAACTCGTCGTCAACTTTCAACAGCTAAGAGATATTTTTGAGCTTATTTTCTAGTGCTGTCCAATATTACATATATATCACCTATTTATGCCAATTCCAGATTCGTAAACTAGGCCAGTTATTTAAACCCTCGGTACATCATTCGTTAAAAATTTAATAGTCAATAGGGAGGTACGATTTATTATGATGTGAAATACTGACTTTTGAAAACGATTCAAATTAATGAAGTAATTTAATTTCATAAATTATTTCAATAAGTACCATTGTGCAATTATATAAGCAGGAAAATTTACTTGTTTGAAAATGAAAGAAATGTGACCTGGTCCTAATGCCTGAACGAGAATCTGCGGCTATTTGCCTAACACAGATCTTTACTTTCTCTCGCTTCACAACTTTCTATATGCTATTGTCTCGCTGCTATTGTGTTTTAAAATCGAGTAAAGTATATATGCGTATTTTCAATTTTATTTCTAAAATAAAGAAAAAAATCAAAATAATTGGTGAGGATGAAGTTCAAAATAACAAAAATGATTTCTAGTATTTCATAGCTCGTCTCTCGAGATCACGAGGAAATTAGCTGGAATCGTCAATTGTAGTAACAATCCAAAGAAGACGACGGCTGAAATGCAAGATATATTAGGCCACATTACAATCAAGAACCTTATTTCAGACTTCGAGCCAGCAGAAGACTGTGAGGTGTAAGTTCGATTCAAAAGTATCTATGGGCGGCGCAACTACTCAAAATCTTTTCATTTCTACACCCAAAAAGTAAGTTTTTCTTATTGTGGTTTTGTGGAATGCTATCTAGCGTTTTACAAAAAATTATTAGGAGAACTAACTATAAGTCCCATTACTCACTGGTTTAGTTGGATCCAAGCTTCATCTCTACGTTACTTTCTGGCAGGTCAGTAAAATCTGCCAAACAGCCTTAAAATCTAAGACAAACGACACAGAATTGATTTAATCCTCATGATATTTACTGAAGCAAAGGTGTAATGTCAATTTCGGCTTATCCATTGCATTCCTAGATATAAAAAACCGCAGCTAAGTTAAATAAAATGTTCACTTAAGTTTAAACAATGCCAATTTTTTAAAATATTGCGAAGTGCGGTTTGGAATATATGTACGAATATCTACTTCAAAATTGTCGAACATGATTAGTGCTTTAAGAAACGATGCCAATCTTACCAATTAATTATATAAATAAAGACTTTTAGGCAGACCTTAGCACGACAAACGAAATTCTTTGATTTTTTATTAGAACGTGCGCTGCTTTATACTTATCACTTCAACTAATAACCTTTTTTTATTTTTCTAAAGTGTTTGATACGCTAAATACCAAAAAAATATTAAGTAAGATCTAATCTGAGACCAAGGAATTAAATTATTTTGTTCACACCCTACATAACGCTCATTAACAATCAATGGTCGCCGGATTTGAACATCGTGCTATAGTTTTCCACCTTCTTTTTCTAATTTAAATTGATATCATGTCTTATTTCTCTAGTTAACTGAATTATAGTTTTTTGATACACGTAATATCCTTCTATCAATGACATGCCTCGACCGCTAAACATTAATTCTTACCTTCAATGCTGAGATAGGTATTATCCATCTCTGGCTTTCGGCAAATGCGTGGATCCATAGTGGCAGTTAGTGTAATTTTCAATAAAAAACAATATTAATTTAAGCTTTCCTTATATACAGTAAAAATTTCATGCCCTATAAAACACAAAACCTTCATTTATTATTTTCCACATTGCCCTTTGTTTATTAATGCCTGTCGGGAAATGGTCACTTCCCTCCCCCCCCCGTTCACTCGTGATGCAGTCCCAAGGCGGTTACCGCAACGACATCCGTCGAAGGCATCGGCGGGTCAGTGCTTAACCACAACGTGGCACAACCCAGTGCCATGAAAGACCCTAAAGGTCAAAAAGGTAAGATCTCCCCCAGGAGAGTGAGATCCAGTTTCACGTCGAACAAGAAATTGGAGACGGGTTTCTCCCAATCTCGATGGCTAACGAGGAGCCGATGTTTGACTTTGTGGGAAAGACCGTTTGGAAAAAGAACTCTCCTGGGGCCGTCCTCAAGCCCCTCTCCCCCTTACCACTCCCCCAGTGGGGGTGCGAGGTATAAATGAGGAACTCTGAGGAAAATCGAGGTAGTATACGTCAGGCCAGGTGACGAAGTCCTCGGATCCAAAACCGAGCTACCTAGACTGGATTGGTAGTATACGTCAGGCCAGGTGACGAAGTCTTCGGATCAAACCGAACTACCGAGACTAGAGAGGTAGTTTACTTGGGTCGCCAGACCAAAAAGTACCCTGCAAGAGAGGCAGGGCTACCTACCTTAAGGGGCTAAGAAAAAGCTCATCCTTGAGCTAAGTCCCTGGTTATCAAACCAAACGATAAGTGAACTTTGTTAAGTTCGACTTACTCTCGCCAGAGAGACTCCTCATATCCTGGTGCACCTTAAACACCAGGGGTATTCCTCGTCCTCGAGGAATTAAGAAGAAGGAAAAGGCTCCCCCTCGAGCCCGTTATTCGGTGGCTACACCAAACTTTAAGTAACTTATTCTCGCTAGAGAAACCCCCCTCCGTTATCCTCGCCCTTAAAGAAGACCCTCCCTGAGTTCAGTCCTCGTCCATAAGGAAATCAGTAACGAAGGAGAAAAGCTCCTCCTCGAGCTCGTTACTCGGTGATCTCACCGCACTCCAAGTTAACTTGATTTAAAAAACAAGTTCGACTCACTCTCGCCAGAGAGACCACGACTGCCTAGGTGTTGCATAAAGCACCGTCTTGGTTCTCGTCCTTAAAGAACCCTTCCCCCCCGGAAGAATGTGTGGACCCCCCAGCTGCTACCCTCGTTAAAACGACCGTGGAATTTCGCCCATCTACAACTGGACATCCGGCACGCGTCGTGAGTCAATAACATTTCTGAGGCCTTTAAACTCCACATGAGTCCGTAAGCCTAATTCTTATATTATTGTTTTGTCTAGAGAAAACGTTAACCAATTTTTGTGGGGAAACTAATTTAATTAATTCTTGTTTATAATAATATTTAGAGTATTGCTGTAGTTAATGTATAAAAGTTGTGTATTCAATGGTTAAAGATAAAATATAAGTTTATTTTGTGAATTAGTGGGCGTTTCTTTTATATCCTGACGTGTTTGGTAACGGCTCGGTTCTTTAAGATATTCCGATATCAAAATATATTACACACTTAGCACTCTTAGAATAGAACAAAAAAAAAGGGGGGGCATTCTACGACACTAAATAAAAGTGGTGTCAGGTAAGTAGGGTTTTTATCAGAAAGAATTCTACGACAATGCCATGTTTAGGAAAAAATGGATTACTATAAATAGCTTACGTCGTTTTATTAACAGATTATAGCTATCTAGAATCTCTCACTTTATCAATTGTACAGCCGCTTAGGAGTGTTTGCGTTTTAGACGTAATTTATTATATTATGCAGAGTTTGCAGGAAAGAAGATCATAAATGGATCAATAAATCGATTAAGGATCTTGCATTTAGGTGGTATGCATTGTAAAATTTCTCATTGGACTGGTATTTCTGGAGTAATGTATGTTTTACTAAAGAACTGCCTATTTCTACGAGTAAATAACAAAAACTAATATTTCGAGTTAAACGATTAGGTCACTACTAGAAAAGTGAGAGATGAAGACTAATTTTCAAAGTAATGATCAAAGACAGGGAAAGGCAAAGAAGATAGTTTAATCCAATGAAGCTCCTACGAATCTTTTCATCTAGAACTTTTGAGCGTAATAGCAACGAGGATAAATCTGTAGAGGAAGTAGTGAAGATTTTGTGGAATATATAAAGGCGGATATCCTCTTGGAAAGATTTAGTCACGAAGAGCACATAAACTTATATATGTCACCAGACAAGCTTATACACCTCCGCAAATGGAATTATAAGTAAAAAAAAAGTGAAGGAGCAAAGTAAAAAGTGTAAAGAAGGGAATGATGAAGACGTAGATTAATCATCAAATCTGAATACCAATAAAGGAGTAGGAAGTGTACACCCCCGAGAGATGCTTTGGTAAATGATTAAAGCAATCCTCATTAATTTGCGCAAATTGGTCAAACTTCAGAAAATCTATGCCGTATTTTTAGTATTATAAAAGTACTAATGATATTTTAAGGCCTTCGAGTCGTTGTATATGGTTGCATTTTGGCTGGAAAGTACATATTCTCAAGATGCTACGCATTAATGGGGATAATATTGAAATGAAAATAAATCTGCCTTACCTTCTATTTGTGTGACCCCCGTAAGAGGCGCGTCAATTTGCCACCCTGGCCGCCGAGCTGACGGGATCCAGCGCTCCATCTGGCCCCAGCTTAGCCTCTCTTCCTTCCTTCAGATAGCCCTATTTCTCCCCTACCTCGTCACTTTTCATACAACCTCTCCCACAACTTTCTCTGGTCAGCCTCTAATTTCACAGGGTAGATGCTGACCTTCTTCTTAAGCCAACCACCCCGGATCGGGGCTGAGGGGGAAGGGGACATTGTTTCCTAACCCCTGAGCTCCGGTTCGGAATGGGTTTTTTTTAAAAATCTGCTTCATCCCCACCCATACCTTCCTCACATCCCCTTTCCTCTCCTCTTCACATTCTATCAATTTTACGCCGTGTCCAAGGTATAGCCGCCATGCCGATGGACTGCCAGGCCACCAAGCGGCAGGGGTGGTCCCGAAAGGCGGCACCTAGCTCTGCCGGGCTTGTAAGCACCTCTCGCAGTGCAGGCAACTGTGAGAGGTGATGAGCTATTGCTTCCAATATTAAAAAGAGGGTCACCATGCCCATGTATGTAAAAAAACAAAAACAAAACCCAACGTCCCCTGAAACAGCAACGAAGCTGCCCTCATGCAGCTCCAGCAAAAAAATGGAGGCATCCCTCCTGTGCTTGCGCAGAGCACCCTCCATATCTCTTCAACCGGAGAAAAGGCCTACTCCTCTCATACACCTACGGGTGAAGGGGACTACCCCTCACCCCCTTCTCTGGAGGTGCTTTCAAGCACCTCCCTTTTACCATTCCGTAAGGGGCGCGGCGATTTGCCATCCTGGCCGCCGTGCTGACGGGATCCAGCGCCCCGTCCGGCCCCAGCTTAGCCTCTCTTCCTTCCTTCAGATAGCCTGTATTCCTATCCTACCTCGTCGCTTTTCATACAACCTCTCCCACAACTTTCTTTGGTCAGCCTCTAATTTCACCGGGTAGAAGCTGACCTTCTTTTCAGCCAATCGTCCCGGATCGGGGCTGAGGGGGGAGGGGACAATGTTCCCTAACCCCTGAGCTCCAGTCTGAGGTGGTTGGCTTTTAACAACCTGCTTCATCCCCACCCATACCTTCCTCACATCCCTTTTCCTCTCGTCTTCAAAATCTATCCGTTTTACGCCGTGTTCAAGGTGGAGCCGCCATGCCGAAGGACTGCCAGGCCACCAGGCGGGAGGGGTGGTCCCAAATGGCGGCACCTGGCTCTGCCGGGCCTGTAAGCACCTCTTGCAGTGCGGGCTACTGCAAGAGGTGGTGAGCGATTGCGTCCCGTAAAACAAAGAGGGTCACCATGCCCAATGATGAAACAAAAAAACATCTCCCCTTAATTCCCCCTATAACAACAACGGAGCCGCCCTCGTGCAGCTCCACAGAAAAGACGTGCCAGTGTATACGGATGGCTCCAAGTCCCAAGAGGGGGTCGGCTTCCACGCTGTTTCCCCTCTGTTTGAAGTCGGCGGGGCTCTACCAGGCGCTGCGTCTGTCTTCACGGCCGAGCTGGTGGCAATACACCACTCGGTACGGGAGATTACGCGACGTGCCCGGTTCGGAGACCGGATTGTGATCTATAGCGACTCACAAAGCGCCCTGAGTGCTCTCGGGGCATTGGAATCTCGGCATCCCCTGGTTCGCGAAATCCGTGACGCCACGGTTTTGGCGAGCCGGGCAGATGTCGAGATTATCTTCTGCTGGGTTCCTGGACATGTAGGAATTGCGGGGAATGAGCGCGCCGATGAGGGCGCCAAAGAGTCCGCGAGGACTCTGCGCCCGGACCAGCGTTTCGCTCTTCCTCACACCGACTACATGGCAGGAATACGGGCAGCTCTTCGGACTGCTTGGCAAAGAAGATGGGAGACGGTCGAAGGGAACTTAAAGTTGCGTGCCATTGCGCCGCGACTGTTCCCATGGACCTATCCCCCAATGCCGCGGCGGCTTCAGGTTGCTTTCTGTCGTCTCCGAATCGGACACACTCGTGTGACGCATCGCTATCTGGTGGAGCGCTCGCCTGCGCCCTATTGCAACGACTGCGTCGTCCCCCAGACTGTTCGGCACATTCTTGTCGAATGTCCCAGTCTGGGTGATCTTCGCGCACGACACCTGTCCCGGTACCGGCATGGGCGGGGTCGCTACCGCCTGTCCCTTGTCTTGGGACGAGTGCGTGCACTTTGACTGGTGGACTTGCTGACTTTTGGGGGGAGGCCGGCCTTCTGCCTATTATTTAAGCAAGGTTTGTGTTTTGTTTTGTTTTGTTTTTTGTTTGTTTTTTTCCTTTGGTTGCACGCTCCTGCGCCGGGGGGACCTCTCCCCGACGCACCAGCTTGCTTCCTTTCCCCATTTTGGGGTGTTTTGTTTTTATTTTTTTCTTTAATTTTATTTTAAAGTAGCCTAGAACTAGGCCAGTTTTAATACGGCGACTAATGCCCAAGTAGGCAGTCGCCAGATGAGCTCTTAAAAAAAAAAAAAAAAAATCCACAGAAAAGATGGAGGTCCCCCCCCCCCCTGTGCTTGCGCAGGGGACCCTCCATACCTCTATAACCGGAGAGGAGGCTTACTCCTCTCCTACGCCTACGGGTGTAGGGGACTCCCCCTCACCCCCTTCTCTGGAGGTGCTTTCGGGCACCTCCCTATCTCCAGCGGCAGTCCCTCCTATGCTTTCTAAGGGGACTGCCAAGAAAGCCAGCAGGCAGCCCATTGCCGACCGCCCCTCGTACAAGCGGCTAGGTAGGGAAAACCCCCTTAGGGGGGAGAGGGAAGCCAGGCCCCTTCGGTCGCTTCCCTCAAAAGACCTGCTGGCAAAAATATTAAATCTTGCCGGGGTCAAGGCCTGTGCCTCCACACTAAAGACTTATGACGCTGCCAAGGGGACCTGCGATGTCCTGGGAGGGGATGGCCAACTGGAGGCCCCTCCTGTGATAGACATGGTCCTTGAGGAAAACCAGCCTCAGACGGTAGGGCCTTCCATGGGGGGGAATCCGGGCTTGGCGCCAAGCACCGAACCCGAATCCGCCCCTATGCAAGGTCCTCATCAAACGGCTGTGGATTCTCAGGCAGGACAAGGAGGGGAGGGATCTCTTCCGGATGAATCCCCTGCGCCCACCGGGACCTTCTCCATTTCAGAGAAGGACCTGGCTGAGGCCGGTCCATCTGGCCTGGGGGCTTCTACCGGCGGGGGTGAGAAGCGGGTTCATTCCCCGCCCTCCTCTCCTAAAAAGAAGAAAAAGACAAGAAAGACGAAAAAGACTCGGGGCTCCTCTCCATCCGCGGAAGCTGCGGGGACGGATGGGTCTGCTGCCACTTTGGTAGGCGACCAAGCCAAGATCGGCAAATCCGGCCCCTCTACCCCCTCGTGTGCGGAGCTCCTGACCAAGACTAAGACGAAGAATGCACAGGGCGGATCCTCGATGACATCGGGGCCCCTCATTCAGAGGTTACCTGGCGTTTTCGAGCCCGCTGGCTTCAAACGCTTCCTTGTTATTCTCTTCACTGATGGCACAATGTTGTCTAAGGGCAACATGATCCATCAGAGGAGAGGATTAGCTAGTGCAATTGGTAGAGAGCCGAAGGTAACCCGTTTCTCGGACGGCAGCCTTCTGGCGAATGCGGCGAATCCCGCCGAGGCGGCCAAGATAAGTGCTCTTCGGACACTTCATGGCACCCCGGTGAGTGTGACGCCGCACTCTACCATGAACTTTGTGAAAGGAGTAGTTTATGCGAGGGAACTCGTTGACTACTCCATTGAGGAAATCACCCTAGAGCTGGCCGACCATGGGCCGGTCAAGGTCGAACGTGTGATGAGAAAACAGGGAGGGGCTTCGAGACCCACCCCTACACTCTTCGTCACGTTCGACTGTGACAAGCTCCCTGAGTCGGTGCGTGCCGGTTGGTACCGCTACCGCGTGAAGGCATTCGTGCCACTGTCGCGGTGGTGCTATTACTGTCACCGCTTCGGCCATACGAATCGCTCATGTAGACGTGCAAAGTCGGGGTCACCCGAAGTCTGTGTAAATTGCTCCAAGGTCGCACACGATAAGTCCAAATCGTGTGTGGCCAAGTGTGTCAATTGCGGAGAGCCGCACCCTGCTTCTTTTGAAGCAATGTGGTGCATATCTCCTGGAGAAAGAAATCCTGGCCGTTCAGGCCCAGGATAGACTCTCATTCCGCGAGGCTAAGGACTTGGTCCTGGCGCGCCCAGCTCTGCCTGGGACGTCATATGCCTCAGTAGTTCGAAAGGCACCCTCTGCTCCTGGCCCATCCAGGCCAACGAGCACGGTTGTTTCCGCGCTCATTCGGAGCCCTTCTGCGGGCTCTACTACACCCGGGCGCTCCCCTGGTAGAGCTGGCGGCAAAAAGGGTTCACACCCAGCCCCGGCTAAAACCAGGGCTCCCCCCTCTTCCCCCAGCGTGACCGTTTCCCGTAAGGCGAAACGGCCACGCGCCTCCACCGAGTCGTTAGACTCACAGGAGGCAACACCCCTAAAGATGGTCGCTAGGCCATCTTCGGGGGTTCCTAAAGCTGTCCCCCGAAAGGATGACAGCAACAAAGGAGCTTCGGCTCCTTCGCTACGCCACGAGGTGGAGCGAGTGGCTCGGAGACGGTGGTTCCTCGAAAAGAGGGCCCCCCGCCTCCGAAGCCGCAGCGCCCGCCTAAGGTTTCGAGGCGGAGGGAGGAAAAGACTCGCATGGCGAGGTCAACCTCCCTTAATAAGTCCTCGAAGGCGACAGCGCCTCGAGCGCTTTGTCCGGCCAACAGCGCCAAGGGTTCTGCAACGGGAAGCGTACGGCCATTCCCGTGAGGGTCTTCAATTCGAGGAGGGCCCCCGCGTCTCCTCCGAGCTAGGCCTGAAGCATATTCCTTCAATGGAATTGCCGTGGACTCCGGGCCAACTAGGAGGAGCTGCGGAGGCTCGCCTCGTCCCGTTCCCCGTTAGCTATTTTTTTGCAGGAGACCATGCTAGGCGCGTGCCCACTGCCTGCCCTCCCGGGGTATAAGGGTCTTGCAACCCCACCACCGCGGGACGGCCGGGCTGGGGGATGCGCGGTTTACACCCGGCATGATGTCTCCGTTCTTCCTTTCTCTTTAGATGCCTCCTTACAGGCAGTGGCTGTGCAGCTGCACCTGGATAGGAGGTATACTATCATTTCTGCGTACATTCCACCGTCAGCTGACTTCGACGCGGGGGACTTCCGCCGCGTCGTGGCACGGTTGCCGAGGCCCTATCTCTTGCTTGGAGATCTGAACGGCAGGCATCCTCTCTGGGGAGATTACACCATAAATCCCAGGGGCCATTCCTTGCCGATCTGATCGAAGAGCTTGAGATGGGTGTCCTAAACGTGGATGAGTTTACGCATCACTGTCCGAGAACCGCTTCATTTTCTTGCCTTGACCTATCTTTGTGCTCTTCGGATGCACAGCTTGATTTTGATTGGGGGGTGGTCGATGACCTCCATGGTAGTGATCACTTTCCCATTCAAATATCATTTTCAGTGCAACTGCCGCCTGAGAGACCACCTCGGTGGTGCTTGGCACGGGCGCGGTGGCCTGCATTTCAGGAAATGACTGAATTCTCTATCTCAGTTGATGAGTTTAGGTCGGTAGATGAGGCCATTGAGTTCTTCTCCGGCAACCTTATCGCCGTAGGCCTGACTACTATTCCTAGGACGTCTGGCCGTTTTGCACGCCGACCACTCCCATGGTGGTCGGCCGAGTGTGAGACGGCCCTCAAACAGAAGCGTTATGCCTACATGCGCTATAAGCGCCACTCGAACGATTTCACTGTCGCTGAATTTCGTCGGGCTAGGGCTAGGTTCCGGGATATTTCGAAGCACGCCCGCCGCTCTTCTTGGCGGGCATACGTGTCTTCACTTAACGGGAAGACCCCTTTAGCCGAGGTGTGGAAGCGAGTCAAAAGGATTCAGGGCAAGTTCTCGCAGGACCCCCCTCCCGTTCTCCAGGAGAATGGGACCGCAATCTCGGACCCCGCATCCGTGGCGGAATCCTTAGCGACCGCTTTCTCTGCATTCTCTAGGCGTGATGCTGCTCCGCCAGCATTCAATGCACGTCGTGATGTCGCGGAAGGCCGCCGGCTGGACTTTACCTCCAGAGGCGGAGAACCCTTCAACGACAAGTTCACTGTGAGTGAGTTGCGTTCCGCTCTCGCTTCGTGCGCGGACACCGCCCATGGTCCGGACGATGTCCCGTACTCCATGCTTCGACACCTAGGTGAGCGAGGCATGGCCTTTCTGTTAGATCTGTTCAACAGGATCTGGGTGGAAGGTCTTCTCCCAGACTCCTGGCGAATCGCTACTGTGCTCGCCTTTCGCAAGCCGGGGAAAGATTACTCTACTCCGACCAGTTTCCGCCCAATCTCTCTAACCTCTTGCGTGTGCAAGTTGATGGAGAAATTGGTAAATGTTAGATTAGCCCATTTCCTGGACAGCGGAGGCCATCTGTCTTCTGCACAGTGCGGCTTTCGTAAGTTTCACTCCACGTCGGATGCTCTGCTCCGACTGGAAAATGCCGTCTGCGAGGCTTTCCTTCGTAGACAGCACTACGCCACGGTTTTTTTTGATCTGGAGTAGGCCTATGATACCGCATGGCGATACGGTATCATGGAGACTCTCCACATGATGAGGGCGAGGGGACGCCTCCCAATGTTTATATCTGAATTTTTGCGAGATCGTCGATTCCGCGTACGGGTGGGGGGAGCCCTCTCTGCCCCAAAGGACCAGGAAGAGGGTGTCCCGCAGGGAAGTGTCCTCAGTGTCACACTCTTTGCCCTGAGCATCAACGGCATCACCTCGGTGCTGCCAGAAGATGTTCTCGCTACGCTCTACGTGGAAGACCTTTCGATCTCTTTTGGCGAGGCGCAGATGCCAACTCTGGAGCGTCGACTCCAACAGGCATTGAACCGCGTCTCTCGCTATGCCGAAGCGCACAGGTTTCGGTTTTCTTTGGCCAAGACTAAGGTGGTGCACTTCTGCCGCCATCCACGGCTTCACCCTGACCCAGATTTGTTTCTTAATGGGGAACGCCTGGATGTGGTTGAGTCGCACCGTTTCCTTGGTCTTGTATTCGACGGACGCCTCACCTGGGAGGCTCATATTCGCAGCCTTAGGGTCTCTTGTACCCGCGCCATGGACATTCTCCGTTCCGTGACGTTCAGCGCTTGGGGCGCTGATAGGGCTACCGCCTTACTTTTTTATCGATCTTTTGTTCGCTCGAAGCTCGACTACGGATGCGAGTTTTATTCATCCGCAGCCGAGCGTTTATTGCGGAAGGTGAATTCAATCCACCACACCGGCCTTCGCCTTGCGACCGGTGCCTTCCGCACTTCCCCCATTGAGAGCCTGTTAGGCGATGCTGGGGAGATGCCACTCGCTCTGCGCCGCGTGCAGTGCATCACTCGCCTGTACGCGCGAGCCCGGCGCATCCCTCAGTCGCCCACAGCTCTCACTGCATCCGCAGCTGATCTCGATGGTGCCTATGCCGCAGAGAGACGCCAGTCATACCCTAAGCCCTTTGGGTTTAGGGCCAGGAAACTCCTTCGAGAGGTAGATATAGCTCTCGGGCCGGTGGCGCCCCTGGTTCTGCCCAGGACGCCACCCTGGAGGGTACCACATTTGGCTATTTGTCGCCACGCCTCTGCTCCCAAAGCTTGTACTGCGCCGGGAGTATTGCGTTCGATCTTTTTGGAGCACACATCGTGTCACGCTGGTACCGTGCCAGTGTATACGGATTGCTCCAAGTCCCAAGAGGGGGTCGGCTTCCACGCCGTATCCCCTCTGTTTGAAGTCAGCGGGGCTCTACCAGGCGCTGCGTCTGTCTTCACGGCCGAGCTGATGGAAATACACCACTCGGTACGGGAGATTACGCGACGTGCCCGGTTCGGAGACCGGATTGTGATCTATAGCGACTCACAAAGCGCCCTGAGTGCTCTCGGGGCATTGGAATCTCCGCATCCCCTGGTTCGCGATATCCGTGACGCCACGGTTTTGGCGAGCCGGGCAGATGTCGAGATTATCTTCTGCTGGGTTCCTGGACATGTAGGAATTGCGGGGAATGAGCGCGCCGATGAGGGCGCCAAAGATTCCGCGAGGACTCTGCGACCGGCCTAGCGTTTCGCTCTTCCTCACACCGACTACATGGCAGGAATACGGGCAGCTCTTCGGACTGCTTGGCAAAGAAGATGGGAGACGGTCGAGGGGAACTTAAAGTTGCGTGCCATTGCGCCGCGACTGTTCCCATGGACCTATCCCCCAATGCCGCGGCGGCTTCAGGTTGCTTTCTGTCGTCTCCGAATCGGACACACTCGTGTGACGCATCGCTATCTGATGGAGCGCTCGCCTGCGCCCTATTGCAACGACTGCGTCGTCCCCCAGACTGTTCGGCACATTCTTGTCGAATGTCCCAGTCTGGGTGATCTTCGCGCACGATACCTGTCCCCGTACCGGGATGGGCGGGGTCGCTACCGCCTGTCCCTTGTGCTCGGGACAGATTCGTGCACACTGACTTGTGGACTTGTTGACTTCTTGGGGGAGGCCGGCCTTCTCCCTATTATTTAAGCAAGGTTTGTTTGTTTTGTTTTTTGTTGTTTTTTTTTTTTTGTTTTTTTCTTTAGTTTCACGCTCCTGCGCCGGGGGGACCTCTCCCCGACGCACCAGCTTGCTTCATTTTCCCCTTTTGGGGTGTTTTTTTTTTTTCTCTCTTTAATTTCATTTTTAAAGTAGCCTAGAACTAGGCCAGTTTTAATACCGCGACTAATGCCCAAGTAGGCAGTCGCCAGATGAGCTCTTAAAAAAAACAAAAAAAAAAAAACTCCCTTTTACCAGCGGCAGTCCCCTCTTTTCTTTCCAAGGGGACCACCACAAAAGCCAACAGGCAGTCCCTTCTTAGGGAAGAGAGGGAAGCCAAGCTCCTTTTGTCGCTTCCCTCAAAATACCTGCTGGCAAAGATATTAAACCTTGCCGGGGTTAAGGCTTGTGCCTCCCCACAAATGACTCTTGACGCTGCCAACGGCACCTACGATGTCCTGGGAGGGGCTGGCCAACTGGAGGCCGCTCCTGTGATAGACATGGTTCTTGAGGAAACCCAGCCTCAGAGGGAAGGGCCTTCCATAGGGGGGGAATCCGGGCTCAGCGCCAAGCACCGAACCTGAACCTGCCCCTATGCAAGGTCCTTCTCAAATGGCTAGGGCCTCCGAGGCAGCACAAGGAGGGGAGGGATGGCCTCTGACCGGTGCCTCTGCGACCACCAGGACCTTTTCCATTTCGGAGAAGGACCTGGCTGAGGCCAGTCCATCTGGCCTAGGGGCTTCTGTCGGCGGAGGAAAGAAGCAAGTTCTTTCCCCGCCCTGCTCTCCTAAAAATAAGAAAAAGACAAGAAAGACTAAGAAGACTCGGGGCTCCTCTCCATCCGCGGATGATGTGGGGACGGATGGGTCTGCTGCCACTTTGGCACGCGACCAAGCCAAGACCGGCACATCTGGCCCATCTGCCCCCCCCCTGGGTACGAAGCTTCTGACTATGACAAAGACGAAAAGTGCACAGGGCGGAGCCTCGATGACATCAGGGCCCCTGATTCAGGGATTACGTGGCGTTTTCGAGCCCGCTGGCTTCAAACGCTTTCTAGTTATTCCCTCCACTGATGGTCCTATGTTGTCCAAGGGCAACATGATCCATCAGATGAGAGGATTAGCTAGTGCAATTGGTAAAGCACCGAAGGGTGACCCGTTTCTCGGACAACAGCCTTCTGGCGAATGCGGCGAATCCCGCCGAGGCAGCGAAGATAAGTGTTTTTCGGACACTTCATAGCAAGCCGGTGAGTGTAACGCTGCACTCTAACATGAACTTTGTGAAAGGAGTAGTTTATGCGAGGGAACTTGTTGACTACTCCATTGAGGACATCACCCTAGAGCTCGCGGACCATGGGGCAGTCAAGGTCGAACGTGTGATAAGAAAACAGGGAGGGGCCTGGAGACCCACCCCTACACTCTTCGTCACGTTCTACTGTGACAAACTCCCTGAGTCGGTGCGTGCCGGTTGGTACCGATACTGCGAGAAGGCATTCGTGCCACTGCCGCGTCGGTGCAATTACTTACACCGCTTCGGCCATACGAATCGCTCATGTAGACGTGCAAAGTCCGGGTCACCCGAAGTCTGTCTAAATTGCTCCAAGCTCACACACGATAGGTCCAAATCGTGTGTGGCCAAGTGTGTCAATTGCCGAGAGCCGCACCCTACTCCTTCGAATCAATGTGGTGCATATCTCCTTGAGAAAGAAATCCTGGCCTTTCAGGCCCAGGATCGAGTCTAATTCCGAGAGGCAAAGGACTTGGTCCTGGCACGCCGGGCTCTGCCTGGGACGTCATATGCCTCAATAGTTAGAAAGGCACCCTCTGCTCCTGGCCCATCCAGGCCAATAAGCACGTTTGTTTCCTCGCTTATTCGGAGCCCTTCTGCGGGCTCTACCCATCCGGGCGCTCCCCTGGTAAAGCAGGCGAGAAAAAGGGTTCATACCCTGCCCCGGCTAAAACCAGGGCTCCCCCCTCTTCCCCTATCGTGACCTTTTCCCGTAAGGCGAAACGGCCCCGTGCCTTCACCGAGTCGTTAGACTCACAGGAGACAACACCCCTGAAGATGGTCGCTAGGCCATCTTCTGGGGTTCCTAAAGCTATTTCCCGAAAGAAGGACGGCAACAAAGGAGCTTCGGCCCCTTCGCCCACGCCCCGAGGTAACGCAAGTGGCTCGGAGACAGTGGATCCTCGAAAAGAGGGCCCCTTCGCCTCCGAAGCCGCAACGCCCGCCTAAGGTTTTGAGGCTGAGGGAGGAAAAGACTCGCATGGCGAGCCTATCCTCCCACAATAAGTCCTCGAAGGCGACAGCGCCTTCAGCGCTTTGTCCGGCCAACAGCGCCAAGGGTTCTGCCCCCGGGAAGCGTACGGCTATTCCCGTGAGGGTCTTCAATTCGAGGAGGGCCCCCGCGTCTCCTCCGAGCTAGGCCTGGAGGGCATATTCCTTCAATGGAATTGCCCTGGACTCCGAACCAACTGGGAGGAGTTGCGGAGGCTCGTCTCATCCCGTTCCCCGTTAGCTTTCGTTTTGCAGGAGACCATGCTAGGCGCCTGCCCCCTGCTCGCCCTTCCGGGGTATAACGGTCTTGCGACGCCACCACGGCGTGATGGCAGGGCTGGGGGATGCGCGGTTTAAACCCGACATGATGTCTTTGTTTTTCCTTTCTCTTTAGGTACCTCCTTACAGGCAGTGGCTGTGCAGCTGCACCTAGATAGGAGGTATACTCTGATTTCTGCGTACATTCTACCGTCAGCTGCCCCTCGACGCGGGGGACTTCCGCCGCGTCGTTGCACGGTTGCCGAGGCCCTATCTCTTGCTTGGAGTCTGAAGGGCAGGCATCCTCTCTGGAGAGATTACTCCATAAATCCAAGGGGAAAAGTCGTTCCGATCTGATTGAAGAACTTGAGATGGGTGTCTTAAACGTGGATGAGTTTACGCATCACTGTCCGACAACCGCTTCATTTTTCTTGCCTCGAACTATCTTTGTGCTCTTCGGATGCATAGCCTGATTTTGATTGTGAGGTGGTCGATGACCTCCATGGTAGTGATCACTTTCCCATTCAAATATCATTTTCAGGGCAACTGCCGCCTGAGACATCACCTCCGTGGCGCTTAGCGCGGGCCAGGTGGCCTGCATTTCAGGAAATGACTGAATTCTCTATCTCAGTCGAGGAGTTTAGGTCGGTAGATGAGGCAGTTTAGTTCTTCTTCGGCAACCTTATCGCCGTAAGCCTGACTACAATTCTTCGTACGCCTAGCCGTTTTGCACGCTGACCACTCCCATGGTGGTCGGCCGAGTGTGAGACGGCCCTCAAACAGAAGCGTTATGCTTACATGCGCTATAAGCGCCGCCCGAACGAATTTACTGTCGCTGAATTTCGTCGGGCTAGGGCTAGGTTCCGGTATATTTCGAAGCACGCCCGCCGCTCTTCTTGGCGGGCATACGTGTCTTCACTTAACGGGAAGACCCCTTTAGCTGAGGTGTGAAAGCGAGTCAAAAGGATTCAGGGCAAGTTCTCGCAGGACTTCCCTTCCGTTCTCCCGGAGAATGGCACCGCAATCTCGGACCCTGCGCCCGTCAGGGAATCCTTAGTGTCCGCTTTTTCTGCAAGCTCTAGCCGTGATGCTGCTCTGCCAGGATTCAATGCACGTCGTGATGTCGCGGAAGGCCGCCGGCTGGACTTTACCTCCAGAGGCGGAGAAGCCTTCAACGACAACGATACTGTGAGTGAGTTGCGCTCCGCTCTCGCTTCGTGCGCGGACACTGCCCATGGTCCGGACGATGTCCCGTACTCCATGCTTCGTCACCTGGGTGAGCGAGGCATGACCTTTCTGTTAGATTTGTTTAACAGGATCTGGGTGAAAGGTCTTCTCCCAGAGTCCTGGCAAATCACCACTGTGCTCCCCTTTCGCAATCCGGGGAGTTTCACTCTACTCCGACCGGTTTCCACCCAATCTTTCTAACCTCTTGTGTGTGCAAGTTGATGAAGAAAATCGTGAATGTTAGATTAGCCTATTTCCTGGAGAGCGGAGGCAAACTGTCTTCTGCACAGTGCGGCTTCCGTAAGTTCCACTCCACGTCGGATGCTCTGCTCCGACTGGAAAATGCCGTCTGCGAGGCTTTCCTTCGTAGACAGCACTACGCCACGGTGTTTTTTGATCTGAAGAAGGCATATGATACCGCATGGCGATGCAGTATCATAAAGACTCTCTACACAATGGGGTCGAGGGGACGCCTCCCAATGTTTATATCTGAATTTTTGCGAGATCGTCGATTCCGCGTACAGGTGGGGGGAGCCCTCTCCGGCCTAAAGAAGCAGGAAAAGGGTGTCCCGCAGGGAAGTGTCCTTAGTGTTACCATCTTTGCTCTAAGCATTAACGGCTTTACCTCGGTGCTGCCAGAAGATGTTCTCGCTACGCTCTACGTGGACTACCTTTCAATCTCTTTTGGCACAGCCCAGATGCCAACTCTGGAGCGTTGAATCCAACAGGAATTGAACCGCGTCTCTCGCTATGCCAAATTGCACAGGTTTCGATTTTCTTTGGCCAAGACTAAGGTGGTGCACTTCTGCCGCCATTCACGGCTTCACCCTGACCCAGATTTGTTTCTTTATGGGGTGCGCCTGGATGTAATTGAGTCTCACCGTTTCCTTGGTCTTGTATTTGACCGACGCCTCACCAGGGAGGCTCATATTCGCAGCCTTAGGGTCTCTTGTACCCGCGCCATGGATATTCTCCGTTCCGTGACGTTCAGCACTTAGGCCGCTGTTATGGCTACTGCCCTACTTTTTTATCGATCCTTTGTTCGCTCGAAGCTCGACTACGGATGCGAGTTTTATGCGTCCGCAGCTGAGCCTTTATTCCGGAAGGTGGATTCGATCCACCACACTGGCCTTCGCCTTGTGACCGGTGTCTTCCGCACTTTTCCAAATGAGAGCCTGTTGGTTGATGCTGGGAAGATGCCTACTCGCCCTGCGCCGCGTGCAGTGCATCACTCGCCTGTACGCGCGAGCCCGGCCCCTCCCTCAGTCGCCAATAGCTCTCAATGCATCCGCAGCTGATCTCGATGGTGCGTATTCTGCCGAGAGACGCTAGTCATACCCTAAGCCCTCTGGGTTTAGTGCCAGGAAACTCCTTCGAGAGTTAGATACAGCTTTTGGGCCGGTGGCACCCCTGGTTCTGCCCAGGACGCCACCCTGGAGAGTACCACATTTTGCTATTTGTCGCCACGCCTCTGCTCCCAAAGCTTGTACTGCGCCGGGAGTATTGCGTTCGACCTTTTTGGAGCACACACCGTGTCACGCTGAAACAATGCCAGTGTATACGCATGGCTCTAAGTACCAAGAGGGGGTATGCTTTCACGCCGTATCCCCTCTGTTTGAAGTCAGCGGGGCTCTATCAGGCGCTGCGTCTGTCTTCACGGCCGAGCTGGTGGCAATACACTACTCGGTACGGGAGATTACGCGATGTGCCTGGTTCGGAGACCGGATTGTGATCTATAGCGACTCACAAAGCGCTCTGGGTGCTCTCGGGGCATTGGAATCTCCAAATCCCCTGGTTCATAAAGTCCGTGATGCCACGGTTTTGGCGAGCCGGGCAGATGTCGAGATTATCTTCTGCTGGGTTTCTGGACATGTAGGAATTGTGGTGAATGAGCTCGTTGATGAGGGCGCCAAAGATTTCGCGAGGACTCTGCGTCCGGACTAGCGTTTTGCTTTTCCTCACACCGACTACATGGCAAGAATACGGGCAGCTCTTCGGAATGCTTGGCAAAGAAGATGGGAGATGGTCGAAGGGAACTTAAAGTTGCGTGCCATTGCGCCGTGACTGTTTCCATGGACCTATCCCCCAATGCCGCGACGGCTTCAGGTCGCTTTCCGTCGTCTCCGCATCGGACATACTCGTGTGACGCATCTCTATTTGATGGAGCGCTCGCCAGCGCCCTATTGCGACGACTTTGTCGTCCCCCAGACTGTTCGCCACATTTTTGTCGAATGTCCCAGTCTGGGTGATCTTCGCGCATGACACCTGTTCCGGTACCCGGATGGGCGGGGTCGCTACCGCCTGTCCCTTGTACTTGGGATGAGTGCGTGCACATCGACTGGTGGACTTATTGACTTTTAGGGAGGGGGGGGGGGCTGGCCTTCTCCCTATTATTTAAGCAGGGTTTGTTTTTTTGTTTTGTTTTGCTTTTTGCATTTGTTTTTGTTTTTTTTCTTTCCCTCATTTAGGTTGTTTTTTTTGTTTAATTTTATTTCATTTTAGCCTAGAACTAGGCCAGTTTTAACACGGCGACTAATGCCCATTTAGGCAGTCACCAGATGAGCTCTAATAAAAAAAAAAAAATACTTGTGTGACCAGAAACCATAAGATTTACACATTGGCAACATTTAATTCGAACTTAAATTCACCCATTAGCAAACCTGCAGGAAAGCACCTATAACAGCGCTGCTTATGACGATTGAAACATCAAAACTCCTGGTGCCTAACCTTCGTACAGTAGTCGTTTGGCTTTTGTTTAATTAAATTTTAATCTTTACTAAGACTTTGGATAATTCCTCGGAAAATTTTATTGACTTTTGTAGGGCTTATGGTCTCATTTTAAAAGCATAAGGTTGGGACAGGTTTCGGAAAGCGGCTGGGCTTTTTTATAATGTCCTTAGGAGTAAATAGTATGTTTGGTTTGTCTTTGGATTCGAAACTAATGCTAGGCTTTCAAATTATTAATACTACTAGTTGTTTTAGATTAGGTTTAATTATACTACTTCTTATTGAGGGGGAGCAGAGCGGCTGTATAACCACATAAACGAATAATTTATAAATATTAATAAGTACGTAAAAGAAGTATTAATGGTGTTTATAGGCGTTATAGTTATCATTTATGGCTTCGTTTTCTCGCTGAAGCATTTATTTTTAAGATAGAACTACTGCAAATAGAGCCGTACTCAGAGTACTAGTATCTTAAAAAATTATGCTTTTCGTGCCTAGCCGAAGCCGTAAATGGGAAGTAGAGAACCTAAAAACACCATTAGTACTGTTATTACTACAAAAAACACGGTGTAGATTTTCTGAAGTTTCACCCACAAATATTATTGGGGCACACAGTTTAAGGCCATTCTCGTTCAAATAGGTTTTACAACTTTCAAGCTAACAATGTCAATCACAGCCACTTTTGAAAGGCTTAATACTGCCACAACCTGTATACAGGTAAAATTGTTTGCGAATGTCCAAGTGAATCTCCTGAGCTGATTGATGCCCACGAAAATATGTGGAGTGAATTGAAACTCATGGTCAAGAAACGAGATCGTCGTAACTTTTCTGGTTGAAGAAAATGTGTTTGTAAGAATTGAAAATATAAGTCCCTGCACCTATAGAAAGATCATAGGACTACTCATAGCATCTAAAGGCGGTCATTGACAACAAAGCTTATACAACCAAGTACTAAATCATGTTTATTTGAAAGTATTGTAAACCTTTGCGTTATCATATTTCATTATTTGCCTTACAAAGTTTTTCCTGTTTACCATTTTGATTTCATGATCGCTTCATTATATTTATTACATAAGGTTCCAGTTCCATTTTAAATTTAATCAATGACAGCAAAACCGAACAGCTACATGAGCTTTTATTGTGCATTTAATTAACGTTAGAGGCTGGGATTATGTTTACACGTTTGGATGCACAGTGATTAACTCAACTCTGCGCGTGTTAGATAAAGTTACAAGGATAGATAGAATCAGTCTCCCAACATATTTGAATTTTTATTAAGAGGGTAAGTCAAAAATGTAGATTCGAAAGCTTTGGCTAAATTTTTAATACTAGATAAATAGTGATAACTCATTTGCAAAGAACGGCAATTTTCTCTGCGTTTTTCAGATTATAAACTTTCTCTCATTTTATTTTTAAGCGATTTTTTCGCATTCTTCAACTAATAGATAGAGTAGACCTTCTCGCATTAGGGCAGGTGATCATCTGAAACTGTATGGATGTTCTTTTTATAATGGTTGCTTTTTCTCTTTGTATCCTCACAGTGTTTAAATGTTTTAGGTGCACCATTTTGTCAAGGTGAATAGAAATTTTTATTCAGACGGATGTCGAGTTTCAATTTTTCTTTTATCTTCTTCAATCCATGTAGAAAAAATAAAACAGATTATATGTATAGAAGTAACCCATCCTTATGAATTAATATTTAGCAGAGAAATAATAGATGATTCATTTAATATTCAAAATTAAGCTTTCTTCCATTCTTAATTGTGAATTAAGTTGATTTTGCAAAGGTGCATTCCAAGCAATGATCAGTCTTTGACGTATTTTGAAAAGTAATTCAATTTAAAACGGTTCATTGCGTTCAAAGCCTCTAATATCATTGCAAAAGGAAATTGCACAAAAGAAATAGACTTGAAGTTACCTTCCCTCCACTTAAACCAAGTTCCTCAGGACTGCCTCAACGGAAGCGTGGCCCCAATAAATTCTGATAACTTTGAGTGGAGGTATAACACAGGCTGTATAATAAAAACTTTCTCCGTTTCTCTCCCAAGGGGTCGGAAGGATCAGAGGTCATTTCTTACTGTGGAGTTAAAACAACAAAAACAAAAACATTTTAAAAACTATAGGATCAGAGAGATACAAACATAAACAATACTAGGGAGCAATAGAGTTATAAAGATCACTCCTTTAATTAGGGCGACTGTGTAGTAATATCAAATGTGGATTAGATTTATCTAACTGAGAAACGCAAACTCCAAAATACTGTATATATAATAAACATAACATCCAGGCCAGACCAATTTTAAATCTAATGCTCATTTTTTTAATAAGTACTTGTGATAAGGTTGTGAGTGAGAAGATCGGATTTTTATCTTGTAGTGTTTTCAGCACTTTTACTTACTTTAGATTTGAATCAAGGTCAAAATCATGCCCAATTTTTTATTTGTTCTTTTCCTATAGTTCGATCAACGTGATTCAAACTCATCCATTTTCTACCTCTTGTCTTAGTACGAACTTGTTAGTAAAGATTATTAGTTTTTCTCTTGATTACTGGCATTTAAATTAATGAGGATTTCTCTAGCATATTATTAGCAATACATTTCATAATTCCTCTTTCCTTCCATCCCTACTCCCCTTACTATGTAAATTGCCCATTCGTTATGTCTTAGATACGAGTCTTTAAAATTGAAATAGTGTTTTCTATCGATTTCCTAACTCAATGGTGTTTAAAAAAATGGTTTTTTTGGTTTCAACCAAGATTTGGCCATTTTTTAATAATGTATTTAAATAATTTCTTTGATCAAAGTATTTTAACCTAAGTTGTTGAAAAATTAAATTCATCCATGAGCAATTTATGCACCCCGTGATGGTTGGCAATTATTTTAGTAGGTACAAGAAAAATGATTAAATGTAATAATATTAATTTTAATCAAGGAGGTAGTTATAATTATCATTACCAACACTCTCCTAAAGCTTAACTTAGAATTGGTTGTCTGACTTAAATAATCAAGTGATTTTGAAGAAATATTGTCATCGATATCGCTCTCAACCTTGTAATACTTTATTTTTAATAAGATGATGTTGTAAGAAGTAAAATATGCGATAATTAAATTGTGTAGAGATATGGAAGATGATGAGAAGCTTCCAAGCCTCGATCTCTTAGCATTTCTGTGCCATGTGTGAGCGCCTTGGTCATGAAGAAGAAGAAATCTCGCTTTTTGCAAGAATAGATAAATGAGGCTATAAATTTTATAGCCAATCTATTTATAGCCAGTTTCTTGATAATATAATATATCAGGTTTAAGAGGGAATAAACTAAGCTAAGTACCTAGTTTATAAACCATAAATAAAAGGAAAGGACAGTAATTTCTTGACAAACTAATAGCATTCTCTTCACAAAGTTTGGACTAATCTATGTCGGATTTGTCTTCTTTTAATCTAATATTAAGCCTAGTAAACCTCCTTCCGGTCTTCGAGCCGAAGGTCACGGATAAAACATGCAAGATTCCCTAATTAAACCTTAGAATTCCTTGAGCAAAGCCTTAAGATAAGGTAAATCGCATCTACTACGACTCTCATCTTTTTGCTATTCCAATTAATTAACTATCCGCGTTCCATTTCCCCTATCTTCCTAATTTCTCTACACTCTGTAACAAAACCTTGCGATTAAATTTCCCTTGTTCATCTTATCTTTCCTTAAAATAGATATAATCCCCAATTATTTTCAAGATCTCTTATTAGAAAACTGTCAAAAAGATTTTACGATGATTTCTTGCCTAAAAAGGATCCAACAAATATAAGAATCCCGAAATCGGAATTCTCGAAACTTACCTGCTTTTAGTTGCGGGCGACTCTACATCTGACTCCTAGGAGGGTCGGTCGGTCTCCGAAATCTGAATTCTCGCAACTTATCTGCTCTTAGTCGCAGGCGACTTTACATGTGACTCCTCGGAGGGTCGGTCGGTCCCCGTTTTGCTTTTGTTTATTTTTGTAATAACATTTTTCCTATTCAGCCGAATTTTAACGAAATTTGAAACTTTTATGTTGTTTTAGATTCTCTTTCGAATGATCTAATTGCCAGTGCTCCCAAAGTTAGCCCCGAAATTATTTTGGTTTTCCTATAATATCATAACTATTCGGCCGGTTCTAAATAACTTTGAAACCCTTATGTTGTCTTATATTTTCTTTCGAATGATGTAATTGCCAAAGTACTTCCAAGGTTATTCCGGGAAGTATTGGAAGGTTTGAAGGTCGTAGGATCATAAATTAGAATAAGTTAGAGCACGCGACTTTTTGGTCAGCAGACCTTATTTTTAACTTAAAAGAAGCAGCAAAAGTCAACGAGCGCACCAAAAACGAATGGCATTTGAAGAGGTTAGTAAAGTAGTGCAATAGAGTATAGTAAAAATATTAGGAAAAAAAGCAATAACTAAATTCCTACCCAAAACGTAACTGGGAAAATAGCGAGCGGATAGAACCACAACTCTCCGATTTTAGTCCATTTAAGCAGACATTAAAGATTCATTATGCCAATAAACTACAAAGATATTTCACATGACAAGTTTATTCCAGAATTTTATTTTTTCTAATTTGTCAAAACCCGCCCCCCCCCGTAAGGGGCAGGCGGGACTCAGCACCCCGTCCAACCCCAGCTTAGCCTCTTATCCTTCCTTCAAAACACTTGTTTCTTTGCTTTTCATACAACCTCTTCATAACTTTCTCTGGCCAGCCTTTAATTTCACAGGGTAGATGCTGACCTTCCTCTCAGACAACCGTCCCGCATCGGGGCTGAGGGAATAGGAGAAAATGTTCCCTAACCCCTGAGCTCCGGTCTGGGGTGGCTGGTTTTTAACAACCTGCTTCATCCCCACCTATACTTACCTCACATCCCTTTTCCTCACTTTACCGTCTATCCTTGATTTTACGCCGTGTTCAAGGTGGAGCCGCCATGCTGATGGACTGCCAGGCCACTAGGCGGGAGGGCTGGTCCCAAATGGCGGTGCCTGGCTCTACCAGGCCTGTAAGCACCTCTTGCGGTGCGAGCAACTGCAAGAGGTGATTAGCTATTGCTTCCCGTATAAAAAGGTCACCATGCCCATGTATAAAAAACAAAAAAAAAACAACCCCCAACTTCACCTGAAACAGCGACGGAGCCACCCTCGGGCAGCTCCAGCAAAAAAATAGAGGTCCCCACCCCCTGTGCTTGCGCAGGGGATCCTCCATATCTCTTCAACCGGAGAGGAGGCTTACTCCTCTCCTAAGCCTACGAGTGAAGGGGACTCCCCCTCACCCCCTTCTCTGGAGGTGCTTTCGGGCACCTCCCTTTAACCAGCGGCATTCCCCTCCGTTCTTTCCAAGGGGACTGCCCTGAAAGCCAGCAGGCAGCCCTTAGCCAGCAGATCCACATCAGAGAAGCTTGGTAGGACAAACCCCCTTAGGGGGGAGGGGAAGCCAGGCCCCTTCGGTCGCTTCCCTCAAAAGACCTGCTGGTAGAATATTGAACCTTGCTAAGGGTCAAGGCCTGTGCCTCCCCACAAAAGACTCATGACGCTGCCAAGGGGACCTGCGATGTCCTATGAGGGGATTGCCAACTAGAGGCCCCTCCTGTGATTGACATGGTCCTTGAGGCAAACCAGCCTCAGACGGTAAAACCTTACATGAGGGGGGGAATCCGGGCTCGGCGCCAAGCACCGAACCCGAATCCGCCCCTATGCAAGGTCCTCCTCAAACGGCTTTGGTTTCCGAAGCAGTACAAGGAGGGGAGGGATCTTCTCCGACCGGTGCCCCGACGACTACCAAGACCTTCTCCATTTCGGAAAATAAACTGGCTGAGGCTGGTTCATTCGGCCTGAGGGCTTCTACCGGCGGGGGTGAGAAGCAATGTTCATTCCCCGCCCTCCTCTCCAAAAATGAAAAAGACCAAGACTAAAAAGACAAATAAGACTCGGGGCTCCTCTCCATCCGTAGAAGCTGCGGGGACGGATGGGTCTGCTGCCACTCTGGCAAGCGAACAAGCCAAGATTGGCATATCCGGCCCCCCTATCTTCACGGATGCGGAGCCCCTGACTAAGACCAAAAATGCACAGGGCGGAGCCTCGATGACATCGGGGCCCCTGATTCAGAGGTTACGTGGCGTTTTCGAGCCCGCTGGCTTCAAACACTTCCCCGTTATTCGCTCCACTGATGGCACCATGTTTTTCAAGGGCAACATGATCCATCAAAGGAGAGAATTAGCTTGTGCAATTAGTAGAGAGCCGAAGGTGACCCGTTTCTCGGACAAGAGCCTTCTGGCGAATGCGGCGAATCATGCCAAGGCGGCCAAGATAAGTGCTCTTCGGACACTTCATGGCACCCCAGGGAGTGTGACGCCGCACTCTACCATAAACTTAGTGAAAGGAGTAGTTAAGGCAAGGAAACTCGTTGACTACTCCATTGAGGACATCACCCTAGAGCTGGCCGAACCATGGGGCGGTCAATGTCGAACGTGTGATGAGAAAACAGGAAGGGGCTTTGAGACCCATCCCTACACTCTTCGTCACGTTCGACTGTGACAAGCTCCCTGAGTTGGTGCGTTTCGGCTGGTACCGCTACCACGTCAAGGCATTCGTGCCACTGCCTTAACAGTGCTATTACTGTCACCGGTTCGACAATACTAAACGCTCATGTAGACGTGCAAAGTCGAGGTCACCTAAAGTCTGTGTATATTGCTCGAAGTTTGCACTCGAAAATTCCAAATCGTGTGTGGCCAAGTGTGTCAATTGCGGAGAGCCGCACCCTGCTTCTTCAAAGCAATGTGGTGCATATCTTCTTGAGAAAGAAATCCTGGCCGTTCAGGCACAGGATTGACTCTCATTTCGCGAGACTAAGGACTTGGTCCTGGCGCGCCCAGCTCTGCCTGGGACCTCGTATGCTTTAATACTTAGAAAGGCACCCTCTGCTCCTGGTCCATCCAGGCCAACGAGCAAGGTTGTTTCCGCGCCCATTCGGAGCTCTTCTGCGGGCTCTACCCGACCCGGGCGCTCCCCTGTTAAAGCTAGAGGCAAAATGGGTTCATACCCAGCCCCGGATAAAACCAGGGCTCCCCTTTTTCCCCCAGCGTGACCGTTTTCCGTAAGGCGAAACGGCCACGTGCCTCCACCGAGACGTTAGACTCACAGGAGGCAACACTCCTGAAGATAGTCGCTAGGCCATCTTCCGGGTTTCCTAAAGCTGTTCCCTTAAAGGAGGACAGCAACAAAGGAGCTTCGGCTTCTTCGCCCACGCCCAGAGGAGGAGCGAGTGGCTCCAAGACAGTGGTTTCCCGAAAAGAGGGCCCCCCGCCACCAAAGCCGCAACAACTGCCTAAGGTTTGGAGGCCGAGGAAGGAAAAGACTCGCATGGCGAGCCCAACCTCCCCCAATAAGTCCTCAAAGGTGAGAGCGCATTTAGCGCTTTGTCCGGCCAAGAGCGCCTGGGGTTCTGTCAACGGAAAGCGTACGGCCATTCCCGTGAGGGTCTTCAGTTTAAGGAGGGCCTCAGCGTCTCCTCAGAGCTAGACCTGGAGGGGATATTCCTTCAATGGAATTGCCGTGTACTTCGGGGCAACTGGGATGAGCTTTAGAGGCTCGACTCATCCCGTTCCTTGTGCGCTATCGTTTTGCAGGAGACCATGCTAGGCACGTGACCCCTGCCCGCCCTTCAAGGGAATAAGGGCCTTGCGACCCCCCCATGCGGGATGGCCTAAGTAGGGGATGCACGGTTTCCAGCCGGCATGATGTCTCCGTTTTTCAATTCTCTTAGATACCTCCTTTCAGGCAGAGGCTGTGCAGCTGAAGCTGGATAGGAGGTATACTGTTATTTCTGCGTACATTCCACCGTCAGCTGACTTCGACACGAGGAACATCCGCCGCGTCGTGGCACAGTTGCCAAGGACATATCTCTTGCTTGGAGATCTGAACGTCAGGCATCATCTCTAGGGAGATTATTCCACAAATCCGATGGTTCAAGTCCTTGCCGATCTGATCGAAGATCTTAAGATGGGTGTCCTAAAACGTGGATAAGTTTACGCATCACTGCCCGAGAACCGCTTCATTTTCTTGCCTTGAATTATCTCTGTGTTTTTCGGATGCACACCCTGATATTAATTGGGGGGTGGTCAATGACCTTCATGGTAGTGATCACTTTCCCATCCAAATATTATTTTCAGGGCAACTGCCGCCAGAGAGACCACCTCAGTGGTGCTTGGCGCGGGCGCGGTGGCCTGCATTTCAGGAAATCACTGAATTCTCCATCTCAGTCGAGGAGTTTAGGTCGATAGATGAGGCCATTGTGTTCTTCCCCGGCAACCTCAGCGCCGTGGGCCTGACTAAAATTCCTAGAACATCTGGCTGTTTTGCACGCCCACCACTCCCATGGTGGTCGGCCGAGTGTGAGACGGCCCTCAAACAGAAGCGTTATGCCTACATGCGCTATAAGCGCCGCCTGAACGATTTTACTGTCGCTGAAATTAGTCGGGCTAGGGCTAGGTTCCGGTATATTTCGAAGCATGCCCGCCGCTCTTCTTGGCGACATACGTGTCTTCACTTAACAGGAAGACCCCTTTAGTTGAGGTGTGAAAGAGAGTCAAAAGGATTCGCGGCAAGTTCTCGCAGGAACCCCCTCCAGTTTTCCGGAAAAATGGGACCGCAATCTAGGACTACGCGTCTGTAGCGAAATCCTAAGCGACCGCTTTTTCCACATTCTCCATCCGTCATGCTGCTCCAAGCATTCAATGCACGTCGTGATGTCGCGGAAGGCCGCGAGCTGGACTTAACCTCCAGAGGCGGAGAAGCCTTAAACCACAAGTTTACTGTGAGTGAGTTACGTTTTACTCTCGCTCGTGCGCGGACACAGTCCATGGTCTGGACGATGTCCCGTATGCCATGCTTCGACACCTGGGTGAGCGAGGCATGGCCTTTCTGTTGGATTTGTTTAACAGGATCTAAGTGGAAGGTCTTCTTCCAGACTCCTAGGGAATCGCTAATGTGCTCCCCTTTCGCAAGCCGGGGAGAGATCACTCTACTCTGACCGGTTTCCGCCCAATCTCCCTAACCTCTTGCGTGTGCAAAAAGATGGAGAAATTGGTAAATATGAGATAAGCCTATTTCCTGGACAGCGGAGACCATCTGTCTTCTGCACAGTGTGGCTTCCGTAAGTTCTACTCCACGTCGGATGCTCTGCTACGACTGGAAAATGCCGTCTGCGAGGCTTTCCATCGTAGACAGCACTAGGCCACAGTGTTTTTTGATCTGGAGAAGGCCTATAAAACCGCATGGCGATACGGTATCATGAAGACTCTCCACACAATGGGGGCGAGGGGACGCCTCCCAATGTTTATATCTGAATTTTTGCTAGATCGTCGATTCCGCGTACGGATGGGGGGAGCATTCTCCGGCCCAAAGGAGCAGGAAGACAAGGCCTGCAGGGAAGTGTCCTCAGTGTCACACTCTTTGCCCTGGGTATCAACGGCATCACCTCGGTGCTGCCGGAAGATGTTTTCGCTACGCTCTACTTGGACGACCTTTCGATCTATTTTGGCGTGGCCCAGATGCCAACTCTGGACGGTCGACTCCAACAGGCATTGAACCGCGTTTCTTGCTATGCCGAAGCGCACAGGTTTCGGTTTTCTTTGGCCAAGACAAAGGTGGTGCACTTCTGCCACCATCCACGGCTTCGAACCGACCCAGATTTGTTTCTTAATGGGGTGCGCCTGGATGTGGTTGAGTCGCACCGTTTCCTTTGTCTTGTATTCGACCGACGCCTTACCTAGGAGGCTCATATTCGAAGCCTTAGGGTCTCTTGTACCCGCGCCATGGTCAATCTCCGTTCCGTGATGTTCAGCGCTTGGGGCGCTATTATGGCTACTGCCCTACTTTTTTATCGATACTTTATTCGCTTGAAGCTCGACTACTGATGCGATTTTTTTGCATTCGCAGCCGAGCATTTATTTCGGAAGGTGGATTCGATTCACCAGACTGGCCTTCGCATTGCGACCGGTGCCTTCCGCACTTCCCCCATTGAGAGCCTTTTGGTCGAGGCTGGGGAGATGCCCTCGCTCTTGGCCGCCTGCGGTGCATCACTCGCCTGTACGCGCAAGCCCGGCGCCTCCTTCAGTCGCCAACAGCTCTCACTGCATCCGCAGCTGATCTCGATGGTGCCTATGCCGCCGACAGACGCCAGTCATGCCCTAAGCCCTTTGGGTATAGGGCCAGGAAACTCCTTTGAGATGTAGATATAGCTCTTGGGCCGGTGGCGCCCCTGGTTCTTCCCAGGACGCCACCCTGGAGGGTACCACATTTGGCTATTTGTCGCCACGCCTCTGCTTCCAAAGCTTGTACTGCGCCGGGAGTATTACGTTCGACCTTTTTGGAGCACACATCGTGTCACGCTGGTACGGTGCTAGTGTATAAGGATGGCTCCATGTCCCAAGAGGGGGTAAGCTTCCACGCTGTATCCCTTCTGTTTAAAGTCAGCTGGGCTCTACCAGGCGCTGCGTCTGTCTTCACGGCCGAGCTGGTGGCAATACACCACTCGGTACAGAAGATTGAGCGACGTGCCTGGTTCGGAGATCAGATTCTGATCTATAGCGACTCACAAAGCGCCCTGAGTGCTCTTGGGGCATTGGAATCTCCGCATACCGTGGTTCGTGAAATCCGTCACGCCACGGTTTTGGCGAGCCGGGCAGATGTCGAGATTATATTCTGCTGGGTTCCTGGAGATGTAGGAATTGCGGGGAATGAGCGCGCCGATGGGGGCGCCAGAGAGTCCGCGAGAACTCTGCGACTGGACCAGCCTTTCGCTCTTCCTCACACTGACTACATGGTAGGAATAAGGGCAGCTCTTCGGAATGCTGGCAAAGAAGATGATAGACGGAGGAAGGGAACTTAAAGTTGCGTGCTATTGCCCGGGACTGTTGCTATACACCTATCCTCTAATGCCCTGGCGGCATCAGGTTGCTTTCTGTTGTCCTGGAATTGGGCACACTCGTGTGACGCATCGCTATTTGATGGTGCGCTCGCCTGCGCCCTATTGCAACGACTGCGTCGTCCCCCAGACTGATCGGCAAATTCTTGTCGAATGTTTCAGTCTGGGTGATCTTCGCGCACAAAACCTGTCCCGGTACCGGGATGGGCGGGGTCGCTACCGCCTGTCCCTTGTACTCGGGACGAGTGCGTTTACTTTGGCTGGTGGACTTATTGACTTTTGGGAGGAGGCCGGCATTCTTCCTTTCATTTAACCCGGTTTAATTGTTGTTGTTGTTTTTGCTTTGTTATTTGAAATATTTATTTCTTTTTTATTGTTATTTCCTGTTTATTTTTTTAAAGTAGCCTAGAACTAGGCTGTTTGTTTACGGCAACCTATGCCTAAGTCGGCAGGCGCCAGATAGCCTTTTTAATTAAAAAAAAAAAATCGGACCCCGCGTCCTTGGCGGAATACTTAGCGACCGCTTTTTCCGCATTCTCTAGCCTTGATGTTGTTCCGCCAGCATTCAATGCACGTCGTGATGTCGCGGAAGGCCACCAGCTGGACTTTACCTCCAGAGGCGGAGAACCCTTCAACGACAAGTTTACTGTGAGAGAGTTGCGTTCCGGTCTCGCTTCGTGCGCGGACACTGCCTATGTTCCGGACGATGTCCCGTACGCCATGCTGCGACACCTGGGTGAGTGAGGCATGGCCTTTCTGTTAGATTCGTTCGAAATGATCTGGTTGAAAGGTCTTTTCCCAGACCACTAGCAAATCGCTACTGTGCTGGCATTTCGCAAACCGAGGGGAGATCACTCTACTCCAACCGGTTTCTGCCCAATTTCTCTAACCTCTTGCGTGTGCAAGTTGATGGAGAAATTGGTAAATGTTAGATTAGCCTATTTTCTGGACAGCGGAGGCCATCTGTCTTCCGCACAGTGCGGCTTCTGCAAGTTCCACTCCACGTCGGATGCTCTGCTTCGACTGGAAATTCCTTTCCGAGGCTTTTCTTCGTAGACCGCACTACGCCACGGTGATTTTCGATCTGGAGAAGGCCTATGATACCGCATAGCGATACGGTATCATGAAGACTCTTCACACGATAAGGGCAACGGGACGCCTCCCAATGTTTATATCTGAATTTGTGCGAGATCGTCGATTCCGCGTACGGGTGGAGGGAGCCATTTCTTGCCGAAAGGAGCAGAAAGAGGGTGTTCCGCAGGGAAGAGTCCTCAGTAAAACACTCTTTGCCTTGAGCATCAACGGCATCACCTCGGTGCTGCCGGAAGATGTTCTCGCTACGCTCTACGTGGACGACCTTTCGAACTCTTTTAGCGTGGCCTAGATGCAAACTCTGGAGCGTTGACTCCAACAGGCATTGAACCTCGTCTCTCGCTATGCCGAAGCGGTCAGGTTTTGGTTTTCTTTGGCTAAGACTAAGGTGGTGCACTTCTGCAGCCATCCTCGGCTTTACTCCCACCCAGATTTGTTTCTTAATGGAGTGCTCCTGGATGTGGTTTAGTCGCACCGTTTCCTTTCTCTTGTATTCGACAGACGCCTTTTCTAGGAGGCTCATATTCGCAGCCTTAGGGTCTCTTGTACCCACGCCATGGACATTCTCCGTTCTGTGACGTTCAGCGCTTGGGGTGCTGATTAGGGCTACTGCCCTACTTTTTTATCGATACTTTGTTCGTTCTAAGCTCGACTACGGATGCGAGTTTTATGCATCTGCAGCCGAGCGTTTATTGCGAAAGGTGGATTCGATCCACCACACCAGCCTTCGCCTTGGGTCCGGTGCCTTCCCCACTTCCTCTATTGAGAGCCTGTTGGTCGATGCTGGGGAGATGCAACTCGCTCTGCGCCGCGTGCAGTGCATCACTCGCCTGTACGCGCGAGCCCGGCCCCTCCCTCAGTCGCCAACAGCTCTCACTGCATCCGCAGCTGATCTCGATGGTGCCTATGCCACCGAGAGTCGCCAGTCATACCCTTAAGCCCTTTGGGTTTAGGGCCAGGAAACTCCTTTGAGAGGTAGATATAGCTCTCGGGCCGGTGGCGCCCCTGGTTCTGCCCAGGACGCCACCATGGAGGGTACCACATTTGGCTATTTGTCGCCACGCCTCTGCTCCCAAAGCTTGAACTGCGCCGGGAGTATTGCGTTTGCCCTATTTGGAGCCCCCATCGTGTTACGCTGGAACGGTGCCAGTGTATACGGATGGCTCCAAGTCCCAAGACTGGGTCGGCTTCCACGCCGTATCCCCTCTGTTTAAAGTCAGTGGGGCTCTACCAGGCGCTGCGTCTGTCTTCACGGCCGAGCTAGTGGCAATACACCACTCGGTACGGGAGATTAAGGAACGTGCCCGGTTCGGAGACCGGATTGTGATCTATAGCGACTCACAAAGCGCCCTGAGTGCTCTCGGGGCATTAGAATCTCCGCATCCCCTGGTTAACGATATCCGTGATGCTACGGTTTTGGCGAGCCGGGTGGATGTTGAGGTTATCTTCTGCTGGGTTCCTTGACTTCTAGGAATTGCGAGGAATGAGCGCACCGATGAGGGCGCCAAAGAGTCCGCGAGGACTCTGCGACCAGACCAGCGTTTCGCTCTTCCTCACATCGACTTCATGGCAGGAATACGGGAAGCTCTTCGGACTGCTTGGCAATGAAGATGGGAGACGGTCGAAGGGAACTTAATGTTGCGTGCCATTGTGCCGCGACTGTTCCCATGGACCTATCCTCCAATGCCACGGCGGCTTCAGGTTGCTTTCTGTCGCCTCCGAATCGGACACACTCGTGTGACGCATCGCTCTTGATGGAGCGCTCGCCGCCTCCACCCTATTGGAACGACTGCGTAGTACTCTAAACTGTTCGCCACATTCTTGTCGAATGTCCCAGTCTGGGTGATCTTCCTCGCAAGATACCTGTCCCGGTACCGGGATGGGCGGGGTCGCTACCGCCTGTCCCTTTTACTTAGGACGAGTGCCTGCACTTTGACTGGTGGACTGGTGGACTTGTTGACTTTTCGGGGGAGGCTGGCCTTCTCTCTTTCATTTAACCAGGTTTAATTGTTGTTTTTGTTATTGTTTTTGTTATTGTTTTGTTATTGTTATTGTTATTTATTTTTATTGTTGTTTCCTGTTTAATTTTTGAGAGTAGCCTAGAACTAGGCTGTTTGTTTACGGCGACTTATGCCTAAGTCAGCAGTCGCCAGATAGCTCATTAAATAAAAAAAAAATAAAAATTGTCACAACCCACGTATATGAAGATGGTTCTGAAAAGCTTTGTCAAAATAAATTCCTTCTTGCCTAAAAAGTAAAAATAATTTAGCAAAGTAGTAACTCACTGGAAGATATTTAAAGAAATATTTTTTATATTTTTCGTATAGAGCAGAATATGGCATATAACGGAAAACCTTAATGTCAATTTGAAAGTATAAACAATTGTAAAAGGAACTTATAACAGGAAGTATTAGCTAAAATAACATTTTCGCACTTTATATGCACAGCTAAAATAAATATATTAATTTATTTAATTTTAGATATAAAATGCTTTGGATGATACAAGTATTATAAAAGACCAATAGTAAATATTCCACAAAACAACACATTTATATCAACTTAAAATTTAAGAACGATATAATTATTTCGTTTTTCGCTGATGGAATTTTATTTTTAAACGTCACTATAGCATTACACATGTTCTCTTTCTCCCTATTTGCTTTACTTTGGAGTAACCTTGGATTATGAATATGCTGAACAAGTATTTGTTGAGTAAACAATGAAAGATTAATCACGCCAATCCGTCTGGTTTTCATTTACAGTCATATTTGATTCTATGACCTGTGCGTAATCAGTTTATAATGTGCTGGCGTGTTATCATGCGTTATATTTACCATTCTTAGAGAGAGCAAAGTATTCTGGTTATACTATTGCAAAAATGTTTATGTATGAGGTCGAACTAACCCGGTAAACTAATTGTAGCACTATTAGTATTTCTGAACGGACCAACTAGCAATAGTATAACGATTCGGGCACAATATATAGCACCGATGAAATACTGCTGGCCATTATTCATTTCACTTTAACTTATCCTCTAGCATTCTGTAACACTCATAAGAGTTATCATGCTTCTTTTAATAAAAATATTGGAAATTTAACTTTATAGAATTTTCTGTCCATTGAATCCTTTTTATCTACGAAGTTTCTCGAAACAAGAAGCGGATTACTGCATTTTATAAAACAAAGTTAAAAGGTTCTTGAAGTTTGTGACAAGTCTTGGAGAACAACAAAATGAAAAACTTTCTTACTTTATAAAAGGGTCATTTATTTTCCTACTAAGAGAAAGCTTTTACGAATAAGCAAAGTATTTGGGGTATATTTTCTATGCCGGTCCTTTCATTATATCCAAAAGCTGATATCTCCTTAACCATATGGTTAACATTAGATCTCTGACTATTATTTACTCCATCAGACCTGGGATAGCTTAGCCATCTGGAAGATAATGGTGATCTGAATCTTACCATATAGTCCGCCCACTGCGGTGTTTTTTTTTTCTTGGTATATGAAAAATTTGTGGGTCTCGATGAACAATCATGAGATAATTAAAACCCAGGCAACGTCCGAATTAAAAAATGATGAAATGGTAAAAGACGTACAGGGAATTTCTAATTATAATAAGATTACATCTGGTCATAGTAGAGGTCTTCCTGGTACACTCCTGACTTCTAATTACCCATTTGCAAAGTAGGCACTCCTTGGGAATCAAAAAGTATGATGATGAAATCTTTCTCCAAACTTGAGGTCGAACACTTTGTCGAGGTATGCCTGTGAAAACCGGCAGATAGCCGACCTGAGGCCGTTTGAGATATGCTTAGGAACATTTAAAGGATTAGGAGGCCGTCTCATTCATTTTTATAAAGAGTGCGATTTACGGGTGACCGGTGTTTATCTAATGGCTTGCTAAGTTGCAGTCCAAAGGATATATAAAGATCAAGACCCCCAAATTGAATTTTAATATATAATAAACAGGGCAATATATATATATATATATATATATATATATATATATATATATATATATATACAAAAAGGGCAACAGCTTGCTCAATAAAGATAGTTAATTGGATCGTGACAGTTTACAATATGACAGAACTAAGCGGGGAGTAAAAAATTATCGTTAATTCGACCAATAGATATTATTTAAGTTTGAGCGGGAATACAATTTAAAAGGGGATGCAAGTAATGATTAACGGGAGTATAATCAGGGGATTACAACGCAAAATTCTTTACCTTGAAGCTTAGAAGTGTCGGAGAGGTTATACCAACGGCACTGGTCTTCGAGGAGATACTTTTGTGAGCCCTAAGGAGGAAGACTCGTAGATAGGGGTTTTGAGTAATACTTGTTGAAGAACGAGATTTTATCTGCTCTAGAGAGATGGAATCTCAAACCTGAGCCTGTTCTGCGGCTCAGCAGGGAGTCTCACACACCTGGGACGGGAATCTTGAGACTTCGCAGGGAAACAGAGAAAACGGTCTGTATGGAGGGAATGGCAGACTCTCAATCTCTTCGAGAAATGTCGGACGCACAATAAAATAGCTAGGTGGCTGATCCATTAGATAGGCCCAGTGCATGGCCGTACTCTGAAGATTCTAGTCTATGCAAACTTACTTCGAGATACCAAGTTGGATCTGACAGCGATGTTTGCCTCAGGATATCTGATAGAGTTTGTACTTCCGCGCTCGGTGTGGAAACACATTCCTGTGAGGTATGAGGGTCAGAATTCGGCTTAATCGCGCGAGAGGAAGAGCAACATGCGTTCCGCATAAGTGACTTAGCTCGGGACTCCTTTCTTCATGATGATTGTAAAATTCCCACGCCAAAGAGCTCGTTGGGGCTGTAAGGGGTATTCCGGGGGGCTTTCTCTAACGCTAGTCCTTTGAGGGGCATCTTCTCACACGCCCCTCTTTCCGAAGATGACATTTTCCTGATAAAAAGAGCAAGGAAAAGGGCATCCCCAAATATGTGTTGGCTTGTGTATGGGAATTTTTACCTGGGTCTACAGGTTAAAAAAACAGCGCACATAAAAATTTGATTCGACACAGCGGCCACGAAATGAAAGAATGATTTTCATTTAATTTCTGACGGATGGTACATTTAAAAAGAGGTATCGGCGTTAACCAACGATCAATAAATGAATAAATACAGGAAATCTTTAAATACATGTCAAAAAAATCAATATAAATAAAGACTAATACATGTCAAGGGTAGTGGAACCAAATTCAGGACAAACAAAAAAAGAAAAGGCGAATAAAATATACTCAAGGAAAAAATATGTACCAAAATCCCCCAAATTTACAGGAAAACCAAAGAACAAAAAAGCGCACACAGATGGGACGGAGTCCTAGGATTATTTCAAAGGGCTAGTACACAGACTCAATTATATACAAAAGAGTACATGACTTATCACCATTTACTTCTCAGGGGGAGGATCCTCTAGCGGATTCCTACTTAGACTGTCTGCAATAAAGTTTTATGTCCCTTTTGTGTACAAAATTATGAACTGGTATTCCAATAGAAGTAAGCTCCATCTTATAAGCCTTCCGTTCTGGCTTTTACTTTTTTTAAAAAAGCCATAGGGCGATGATCTGTTTCGATCAAGAATTATTTTCCTAGCAAATACATATTGAATTTTTGCACACTCCACACGATCGCGAGAGCCTTAAGTTCTAAAACCGCATAGTTCCTTTCGCGTGATCATAGATTTTGGTTGACGTACGCCATGGGATAACAATTGCCTTCTTCTTCATACTGGAGCAAACGCAACCGATGCCTTCACTACATGGATCAGTTCGTATTAAAAACGGTTGCAGGATGGGAGCTGACGTTACTTATTCCTTCAGCTATGGGAAGTGAGCGGTTGCCTTGGGGTTGCAAAAGAGGGGGTTTGGGGAATGGTTTTTAGCAGAGTGCTAAGGGGGGACGGTAAAGGGGCGAAATTCGGGACAAGGCGCCTTCAACGGACGTTGATTCGAGTACCGTAATTGTTTCTTATTACGCGGAATGGGCATGCCGCGATGTCCTTAACCTTTTTCTGCTAGAGTACCATTTGATATTTACCAATGTGGAAACCAAGATATTTAATGGTGCCGTAGGCAAAATGGAAATTGCTTGGGCCTATAGTAAGGCCATTTTCAAGAATACTACTGAGGGGGGAGCGAAGAGAAACTAGATGTTGGTCCCATGTGCGGCTGGCCACGTAAACGTTATCAAAGTAAAACGAAACATAATACAGTCCATCCAATATCCTAGGCATCATGCGATTGAAGTTACGACAGGCAGTATTTAATCCAAAAGTTAGAAGTCTAAATTGCATAAGGCTTTTTTCTGTGGGGAATGCGGTGTATTTTGGGGCACTAGCCTTAAGGAGGATTTGATAGAAAGCCTTACAAAATTCCATCTCCGAAATGAAATTCAAATAGATGTAGGCTCTGGTCTATTTCATTTATAGTCTCAGCGTCCAAGACCGTTACGGTGCTCAGTTTCATAGACTCTACGCATATGCGAAAAGACTGGTCTGGTTTCCTGACCATAACAAATGAGAAGCAAAAATCTGACATAGAGGGTTCAATCATTCCCAATTTTAGCAGGTTTTCTACTTAGAAGTTAAATCAAGAAGGCAAGCGAATGGGCAAGGGGTATGGTTTAGAGCGGATAGGTTCCTATGTGGTTATGGTTATATCATGCTCCAGGCTCCTCTGAAATTACATCCGGTAATTCGGCCAACAATAGAGATAATTGCATCTCCTGAGAAGGCTCCTGCCGGGATTCTAACTCGAGTTCCGGGGCAGAGCTTTCTCGGGAACCGGGGAGGGAAAGGGGAGGGTTTCGTTGTCAGAATCAACACATACGGTTTGAATTAAATTAACAGGCTTAGAAGGAGAAAAGGATTCCATTACTGCCTCTTCGTCAAGGGCAATTATATTATTAATGCAAGCGCGGCCGTGGTAGCGCTTAAGCATATTCACATGAAACAGTTCGTAACCTAAAGGAAGCCTGTATTAAGTAATCCACGGGGCCGTGCGCTTCTAGGATTAAAAATGGGCCTTTCTATTGGGACAAGAGCTTATTTTTCGCCGTTCCGTGGGTTGGAGTGGCATTACCTCGTCACCGGGATCCTGTACTTTTTCTGGTTTAGGTCTAAATTTTTGTATGCTATTATCGGCGCTTTTTCCAGGCGGTTCCTAAGGTTTAACAAGTAAGAATACGAGAATTTGATCTTTTCATCAAGGCAAAAAGATTATTACATATGCTCATCGCGCTTCGGAAGTTTATGCTATACAAAAGTCTGAAGGGGGCAAATCCTAAAGTTCTGTGGGAATTTTTCGTCAGGCAAACAGGTCAAACGGCGGGTCCTGATGCCATTCTCGGGGGGTGGTAATGGCAAAACTTTTACCAAATTATCTTCGGTGTACCATTTAATTTTTGGCAGATGCGGTTAGCGGCTGGGTGAAAAGGGGTGGTGAATAGTGGCTTGTTAATCAGGAGCTTGCCGACGTATTTCATTAGTTTATAGGTGAATTGTCTTCCTGTGGCTTAAAATATCTCTTTCAAGATACCGACGCGGGAAAAAATATAAATCAGGGCCTTCGCACGGCTAACACTATCTATCTTTTTAAGGGGGACTGCATCGGGGAATCTCGTTGAAAAATCAACAATCGTGAGTACGTATGAGTGTCCTTCGCTAGACGGGAGCTGAATAGAGCCAATCAGGTCTATTGGCACTCTAAAGAAGACTACGATATAATTGGGGTCTTCTGGATGTGGGAAGGTGCTATATGCCCTTTTGCTGTAGACTTTTGACCAATGTCAGACGATTTGCAAAACTCGGCAATTTCTTTGCTAGCAACGTGGCAAAAGAAATGACGTAAAATTCTCTGCGCGCTTTTATTGTGGCTAAAATTACCAGTCAGTAATCAATCGTGAGCAATTCGGAGGACTATGAGAACATGCGAATGGGGGATAAATAAAGAGCGAGTTGTGGATTTATACTCACCCAAAGTGGAGCGAAAAAAGAGTCCGTCACTAACGAGGTAGGCGACTTTCCTTCGACCACATGCAAATCCTCTTTCTTCATTTCTCGCTTTATCCCACAAGTGCTGGAGAGTGGAGCATTCCTTCTGAGCGCTAGCAAATGTTTCGTTTTGAAGAGCTGCAAATTCTGCGGCATAAGTGGGTTCTAATGGTACGGGGGCGTAGTGTCGTTTAGCGTCTGCGCCCTCGTGAGGACCAGCTGTGCCACTCGTTATGGGAGATCTGTGAGTTCTAGACGCCTAACAGGCACAGAACTTCATGGGGGCTGCTATCTCAGTGACACATCTAGTAAAATATCTACTTTTGAGGTTTCAGAGGACGACAAGGAACCGATATGCTTGCCCCAAGTAGTCATGGACTACTCCGAATTTATCGTGGGCGTGTCTCACTGAGGGGAGCAACTTTTCTGAGACGACGATGCAAGTGCAGCTGGTCTCTTTTAGGAGTGTTGACACTCTGCAACCATTAATCGTCCCGTTTTCGAACTCAAGCTCAACGTAAGAGCTTTTGTTGACCAAGAATTTGACTTGCTGTCCCGGGAAACTATTGTTGAGGAAGTTGCTGGCGTTTCAGTGCGAGCAGGTGGAAGAGAGAGAGAGAGAGAGGCACTTATCTGATGGACATGTGGAATAAGAGCGGAACGGAATTGGGAGTTTTGTGGCCAGTTGGTTTTTACATGACCGGAAACGCCGCAGAAATAACATATCATGGGCTTTTGAGGGTAATGCGACGCTTAGGGATTAATAAAGGCGAGGTATGGTAGCTTCACAAACATGTGTGAGTTCTTCGGGGAGAACTTGGAGATGTTTTCTTTACATTTGGCGGATGTGATTTCTTGGGGTCTTTTGGGTATATGTAGTTGCTTGACGCGTTCACATCCGCCTCTTCAATACATTCATTGAAGGAAGACACGAGTCTATCTTTCACGAATGCGTGAATTTCGTAGGGAAGGGCAGCCATCAACTGATCCCGTAAGACGAAATTAAATATGGAGTCGTAGTTGCAGTTGACTTGGGCTGTCAAACCAGAATTGAAAAGTACTTTAGATAGTGAATCCAAATTGGCGGTAAATCTGGTCAGGCAGTATCATCACCTGGCGGATCTTTGCCCTATAGATATCAAGATTCATATTAATAGCCGATAACACTAATCAACAAATTTGAACTTTTATTAATCATCAGAGACCTGAGCAAACCTTTCTCATATCGTTTTCTTGCTGATTTTAAATCTGACTTTAGTTTTTCTTTAGCATATCAGGATTTCAAAATATTCGAAAATATAATATGATCGCCGTCGCTGATAGAATGTAGCGTTTTACTCTGATTTCTTTGTCGAAACTGTGATATATAGATGCATAGCGCCATTGCTATAAAAAATTGCATTTTATATTTCTCCATGTTTATTAGGAAGTTGAACTGACACAAAATGATGCATTTAACATATAGAACCTCTAAAATTTAGCATTCTCTTTAGGCGTAAACATATGATAAAGATAAATAGCACATTTTGTTTATTCAACAAGTATCATAAAGTTAATGGTACTTATATTGCATGTATAAGAATGGTAAACAATGATTGAAGGGCTAATAAGTTAAAACTCGAATTCATAAATGTTGTGAATGGGATTTGCGTTTAAATTTTTTGCTCAAGATTATCAGGATACAACATCGAACAATGATCTCCCGTCATGCTCTTATTCCAAAGTCCTTGATAGCGAGTTTACATGCTCTTGATATCTTGGTAGAAACGTTCATCTCGCTCGTTACTTATGGCTCGAAGATTTTCCTGGGAAAAGTATAATTGTAATGCAGGAAATGGATTTTAAGTAACATACGGCATCTCATTTATTTATAAGATTGAAGGAGGTTTTCCACGCCATCTCTGTATGCAGATGACATGTTGATGCCCCAAAAGTTTGCAAATAACCACTTGAAAGCTAGCCATGCATTCTAGTTCAAAAGAAGTGAGGGTCTTCTCGAAGTTAGGGTCTGCTAAACCCTTACTGATTTGTGGTTCCACAAATATGCCTTCTTTTAGTTTTGCCACGCTGTTATGGAAATTTTTGGCACATATATTGAAATCCCTGAGAATTTTCCTTAGCCAGTGCTTTCACGAAGTTTTCAATTAGACCTGATTTCAAAATTAAGAGGTGGCAGATATATTCTCTGAGGCTCTACCAGGAGGACAGACTGAACACTGCATATTCCAGGCTTATATGTAGATCGAAGTGACCAGTCACGCTTGTTATAATGTTTTGCATTTCCACGGCTATCGCACAGGCAGAGGAAGCAACAGTACTTCGTGAATCCTCCTTGCATACCCATTAACATGTCGTGGAATTTAGATCACCACAGATGAACCACTGATGGGCTTTGTAGTATATGGCTTTAAGAAGAATATCCATATTGTCATAGGTCTTTTTAAAGTGGACAGAATGGTCAATAGGAAAGTAAGGCTTTACATTGCCATTGTGCAAGAGGAAAGCTTTCCGACTTGTCTTAGAAGCATCAGTAAAAACACGCCAGTCAGACGCATCATATGGCTGTGAAAAGGCTTCGAACAATCCATTTATATCATGGCAGTAGTAGAGAGGTCCATTAACTGTGAAGAATGAAGTCAAATCACGATTAGGCTTTCTAAAGTAACTGACATGCACATTTTTTCGAGTCAGAATTTTTCCTTTAGTCGAGATGCTAGAAGTTCTGCTTGCTCCTTTTACAGTGACATATCTCTCACAAGATAATTCAAATTTTCTTGAGTAAATGAATACTTTGGCTCAGAGTTAGCATCCTTATAATGTGCATTCAATTTCAGTATTGCTATCATCACTGATATTCATAAAGTACAAGGCCATCATCAAGTTGAACTGGAATTGGGAAAGATACATCATGTGGAACTGGTCTGCACGCCAAATCTATGGTTGGATAAACAATTAAGTGCTTGTTCTTTGAAGAAAGCCCCTTTTTTGGTCACACTGCAGAAATAGCAATCTTCGAGATGATCTCTGGGCTCTTTCCATATCATAAGAACACCGAAGGGACCAGCTGGAAGTGTAACTACCTTTATCAAGGGGGGTAGTGAAATTCTTCACGGATCAAGACGGTACTTGAAGGATGGGAAGTACTCTCGCGGGGGTATCTTGATAACAACCTGGGAGAAGACAGACGTGCCCTTTTGAGATTTCAATCCCTCGCTTATGGCAGAAAGTAGTTCAATATTCTGACTGTTCTCACGGTCTTCGCTCATGGGGACTGACCTTGTGCCTGAGCTCGTCTCTAACCTCGTACCTGACCTCGTGGTTTCGACGAGCTACATGGTGGCAAGGAGCTTCTATTCTCGACATATATATATATATATATATATATATATATATATATATATATATATATATATATATATATATATATATATATATATATATATATATATATATATATATATATATATATATATATATATATATATATATGCTCAGAAAGACTGCTACCCAACTACACTAATATATGTATAAATATAAATATATATATATATATATATATATATATGTGTGTGTGTGTGTGTGTATATATCTTTGCGTATTTATAATAATTTTTCAAGTGTTATTTTAATGTTGATCATAATTATTAAGGTGTTACATAATTGATTACTGCGTAAAATTTTAAAAGTTAGAGTTTCTATGATATGTATATGATAGGTGATTCTCTCAATTTAACGCTCCATTCAACAAAAAAAAGGAATAGAGGAATACTTCACAGGAATAGAGGATTGCATAGTGTATATTATATCCTATATTGTAAAGATGACATACGGAGTCACAGTTATTGGTTTTTCCTATACATTTCAAACGTTCAAAAGCTGATTAGTCCTGAGAGTTACCGTGAATCAGCTGCTTAAAATTCAGAAGACCATTAAATATTCTGGAAAATTTTAAGATGTTATTAAATATTTAATGCATAATAATAAAGGGAGGGTTTTTAGTTCACCTTATTGGCAAAAATGGACATATAATTACAACTTGGTCTTTGTGTATTTTTTGTATTTTTGTATAAAATATGATAATACGTCTTTTTTACCAAAGAAAGAGGTTTAATATAAATCCAAATAATTATCATATATCACAGTTATATAAATACATTTATTTTGATTATTTTAAAAGCACTTGTTTATAGCACTTTTACAAAATGGAGGGTAACGCAGAAAAAAATGGCTTTTTTGAATGCATATATTTCATTAGGATTTATAACTAATAGGAAGCCATAAGTTATCATGAGAATGAAGAATTTAGGTTTAGTTTAGGAATTTTCAAACAGATTCCCTTTGCAATTATTATAGACATTCCAGTTAAAGAAAAAAGTACTCCAACCAGTAGTGATCTTATGAAAAGCTATAAAATATTTTATTATATTAGTGAGAAAACTGAAACAGGAAGAACATAGAATTACTTCTTCGAATATTTCTAACTTTAACTCTCAAGTTTTAAAACTTAATAATTAAAGCTATCCAAAAGGTGTATAGTTTTAAGCATTACCATAGATTTACCATGGTGGTAATTGCTTGTGTTCATCATTTTCCATGTTCTTTTAGTATAAACGTGTTTTTTTTGTGATAAGAGATACGCAATAATATCTACAACATTCTCACACATAATTTCTCATTTTTACAGAATTATATATATATATACATATATATATATATATATATATATATATATATATATATATATATATATATATATAAATATATATATATAAATATATATATATATATATATATATATATATATATATATATTTAAGAACGAGATTTTTTGAAGGTGTTTGAATAAGATTTTTTCTTTTAGTTCGGTTGTCACCTAAGTAGATTTAATTTTTTAACAAAATTATTTCTAATTTCCTTTAGAAGAACTACAGAACTACAGAACTACAGAATCTAGGACCAGCAAAGACCCTAAGGTCCGCTCGAGGCTAGTCCGCTACACTAAATCAAAAACTACGATACACCCTTATCTACGAGTGTATCTCTAACATGCTATTTTTTTTTTTTTTTTTTTTTAATACCTTCTACTGTACACACTTATCTACATGTGTACATTATCGTGCAATTTTAACTAATCAAACTAGGGGTCGGGGGAGATAGAAAGTTTTTCTTCTCATCTTCCGCAGCCACTCGACTGCTAGTGGTAAAAGCTAATTTAGGGATAGAGACTACTTATAGGATAGGCGGAAAAGAAATGGGACATCTAAGCTACACATGCAGAGAATCGCCGGCATCATTTTTAGTCATCATAATTTCATATCCTTAAACCTCCGCTCCAAACTCTCTCTCTGCAAGGACGTTTAAATTCACAGTGCTCAACTACATTATATTTAAACTATTCAAATGCACGTCGAGACGATTTTTGAACATATTAACCGAAGTGCTATCTACTACGTGGGTGGGCAGCCGATTCCAATTTTGAGTAACTTTAAATGTAAAATAGTTTTGGGCTATACTAGTGTTAAAACGCTTGTTCACTAATTTTAACCCATGCTGACGAGTATTTCCCCTATGATCCAGTTCGAACAGATTGCGAAAGTCAACGTTTGAGAAACCCTTTAGTATTTTAAATACTTCTATTAGCTGGCCACGTAATCTTCTGCGTTCTAGCGATGGCAAATCTAAAGCCCTGAGCCTCTCCACATATGATCTATTCCTCAGCTCTGGAATTAATTTCGTAGCCCTACGCTGCACTCTTTCTAATTGCGCGATATCTTTCATTAAATATGGAGCCCAAAATTGAACAGCGTATTCGAGAAGTGGCCGCACAAGGGATTTATATAAAGGTAAAATTACATCCTTAGATTTGAAGGTGAAATTACGCGCGATATAACCCAAAACGCGATTTGCTTTTTTACACGCATCCGCGCATTGCTTCGAGAATTTAAAATCGTCTGAGACTAATACTCCCAAGTCTTTTTCTAATTTAACCGCGTCGAGGACTTGGCCTTTCATGGTATATTCTACTCTTAAATTATGGCAACCCAAGTGCATTACCTTGCATTTGCTTAAATTAGATTCCATTTGCCACTTGTCCGCCCAATTGGCAATCGAGTTTAGGTCCCCCTGCAATTTATCGACATCCGATCTTACATAGGCACGATTGCCCAGCTTCGTGTCGTCCGCAAATTTCGAAATCCGACTAAGTATGCCTTTATCTAAATCGTTAATATAAATTAAAAACAATAAAGGGCCTAAAACAGAGCCCTGCGGTACCCCACTACTAACGCTGGCCCAATCTGAACATTCCCCATTTATTACCACCCGCTGCGAGCGATCTTTCAGCCAATTTCTAATCCAGTTTAAAATCTTACCAGTCACCCCAATCGCTTTAACTTTCATTAATAACCTTTGGTGGGGGACGGTGTCGAACGCCTTTTTAAAGTCTAAATATATTACGTCTACAGCTTTGCTTTCATCGTACACGCAAATCATTTTGTGGAAGAATTCGAGCAAGTTAGTCAAGCACGATCTCGCACGCCTAAATCCATGCTGGGTATCGTTAATCAGCTTATTTGCCTCGAGGTGGCTCACTATTCTATCTTTAATTACAGATTCTAAAAGCTTCCCAACTACCGAAGTTAGACTAATAGGCCGAAAATTCGTTGCTTCAAATCTATTCCCCTTCTTAAATATAGGTGTAACGTTTGCTCGCTTGAAATCCAACGGAACTACGCTATCCTCTAATGAGCGATTGAAAATTTCACGCAATGGCTTAACGAGTTCATTTTGAAGCTCCTTTAAATGAATTGGATATACCCCATCGGGGCCCGGAGATTTCGACTTTTTCATTAGCTTAATAAATTTAAGGATTTCCTCGTCATTTATAGTTACATCGGATATGCAATTATCAGCACTACGAACTTCCCCAATTAACGATTCCAATTCGGAAGAATCTTCCACAGTAAACACGCTCGTAAAATGCTCATTTAAAATTTTGGACATTTCTGTCGGAATTTCAGTAAAACGACCATCCTTATCATTTCACGCAATGGCTTAACGAGTTCATTTTGAAGCTCCTTTAAATGAATTGGATATACCCCATCGGGGCCCGGAGATTTCTACTTTTTCATTAGCTTAATAAATTTAAGGATTTCCTCGTCATTTATAGTTACATCGGATATGCAATTATCAGCACTACGAACTTCCCCAATTAACGATTCCAATTCGGAAGAATCTTCCACAGTAAACACGCTCGTAAAATGCTCATTTAAAATTTTGGACATTTCTGTCGGAATTTCAGTAAAACGAGCATCCTTATCTTTGATCGGCCCTATCGATCCTTTTACGGGTTTCCTATTATTTACGTACCCATAAAACCGTTTCGGTTCATTCTTCGAATCCTTTGCGAGGTTTATTTCATACTTCCTCTTCGCATCTCTGACCGCACGTTTAACTTCCCTACGAGAATCTATGTAATTTTGCCGACTTATAACTGACCCATTGTTTTTATGAATTTTAAATTTTCTATTTCGGTCCTGGATTAAGCGTAGTATTAACTGACTAAGCCACGGAGCTCTCACCGACTTCCCGCTCTTACGCACATACTTAACCAAATCAGAATTCACACGAAGCAGCGTACATCGAAGTTCTGCGTACATCTCTCCTACCGACCTGTTCTCGAATCGTATTCCCCAGTCTATATCCTTAATCCTTTCGCAAAAAATATCGAAATCACAGCTACCAAAACGAGGGATGAGCTGCGAACTCATTCTAACTTCTACGCAGGTGTTTAGTTCGAATCTAATCGCATTATGGTCGCTGGAAGCTAAATGTTCACCCACACGTACGTTTTCTAACAATGACTCATCGGTTGCCATGATTAAATCAAGAATATTGCTATCACGAGTAGGCTCTTCCACTTTTTGTACGAGAAAATTCTCCAACATAAAGTTTAATAGCCTCTCCCCCAGTTTATCAGAAGTAAGGTTGCTAAAGTTAACATTAGGTAAATTAAAATCGCCGCAGACTAATGTGGTCCCTTTTCTAATCCAAGACGTAAGCGTATCGAAGAGTGCAGCATCTTCTCTTTCCAATTGGCAAGGCGGACGATATACTACGACTAAGTTAATTTTATTTATAGCATCTAAACTTAGCTGGACTAATAAAGCATCACTTCGCATATCATCCTTAGACGAGTCCATCGTTATGGCGTTTAGATCCACTTTTATATACATTAATACGCCCCCTCCTCTACCGGTTTGTCTATTTCTGTAATGAATTTTGTACCCCGCTATATCGAACTCACAAACACTGATCCCCGTATGAGTGTCTAACCATGTTTCACTTAGGAATACGAGGTCGAAATCACCCTCTAGAATAACGGCTTTTATTTCGGCAATTTTATTTTTTAAGCTACGAACATTCGCATATATGCATCCCAGTTTGCGCTTCACGTTAACTCTTCTATAACACTCAGATCCGTTCCGTTTCCCTGCACCCCGTCGATAGTGCCCCCTTCACGCGCGGGCCGGCCCGGCGTATCGGCATCACGTGGCCGCGCAACTCTCCTACCTAAAATGCTACGAACGGACTCGTCTAAGATCTTACCCAGCCGACTATTACCCACATCGCTTAGGTGAATTCCGTCCTTTTGGAAAGGTGACGGTTGGTCCTGGAATGAATCCCATACGTTAAAAAAGCTAACACCAGTTTCTCGACACAACCTCTTAAGACATTCGTTAGTATAGATCGCTCTAGATTGGAGGCGCAACGTGGATTTAAGTCGGGGGAGAACACCAATAATTCCCACGTTGGTTGCTTTGGATTTCGCCATATCTATCATGGTTCTGGCACGATAAACTATATTTTCCGGGGTGCTGTCATACCTATGGACGTCATTGCCCCCTACCATCGTGATGATCGTTCGTTCACCACGCGTATCTTCCAATTTCTCGATCTCGGCGGCCACGTTGTTAATGCGACCACCGGGATAGCAAAAGCGCTTACGCTTAGAAGGGTTACGCGCAGCAAACTCCTGATCCTGCCTTCTAATTAAGGAGTCCCCCATTAAAACGGTTTCCTCTTCCCCCTCGATAGGAGTTAGCAACGCGAAAGGGTTCGAACAGGGTAAAACGAAGTTCTGATCCCTCGTTGGTCTAGCCCCATTTCTAACACTTCGAAATTCAAGAAGAAGAAGAAGATGAGGATGATGATGAAGATAATGAAGATGAAGAATAAGAATCAAAAGAAGAAGAACTACAGAACTACAGAATCTAGGACCAGCAAAGACCCTAAGGTCCGCTCGAGGCTAGTCCGCTACACTAAATCATAAACTACGATACACCCTTATCTACGAGTGTATCTCTAACATGCTATTTTTTTTTATTTTTTTTTTTATTTTATTTTTAATATCTACTGTACACACTTATCTACATGTGTACATTATCGTGCAATTTTAACTAATCAAACTAGGGGTCGGGGGAGATAGAAAGTTTTTCTTCTCATCTTCCGCAGCCACTCGACTGCTAGTGGTGAAAAGCTAATTTAGGGATAGAGACTACTTATAGGATAGGCGGAAAAGAAATGGGACATCTAAGCTACACATGCAGAGAATCGCCGGCATCATTTTTAGTCATCATAAATTCATATCCTTAAACCTCCGCTCCAAACTCCTTCTCTGCAAGGACGTTTAAATTCACAGTGCTCAACTACGTTATATTTAAACTATTCAAATGCACGTCGAGACGATTTTTGAACATATTAACCAAAGCGCTATCTACTACGTGGGTGGGCACTTGATTCCAATTTTGAGTAACTTTAAATGTAAAATAGTTTTGGGCTATACTAGTGTTAAAACGCTTGTTCACTAATTTTAACCCGTGCTGACGAGTATTTCCCCTATGATCCAGTTCGAACAGAGTGCGAAAGTCAACGTTTGAGAAACCCTTTAGTATTTTAAATACTTCTATTAGCTGGCCACGTAATCTTCTGCGTTCTAGCGATGGCAAATCTAAAGCCCTGAGCCTTTCCTCGTATGATCTATTCCTCAGCTCTGGAATTAATTTCGTAGCCCTACGCTGCATTCTTTCTAATTGCGCGATATCTTTCATTAAATATGGAGCCCAAAATTGAACAGCGTATTCGAGAAGTGGCCGCACAAGGGATTTATATAAAGGTAAAATTACATCCTAAGATTTGAAGGTGAAATTACGCGCGATATAACCCAAAACGCGATTTGCTTTTTTACACGCATCCGCGCGAAGAAGAAGAAGATAAAGAAGAAGAAAGAGAAGCAGATGATGATAAAGAAGATGATGAAGAAGATGAAAATGAAGATGAAGAAGAGAATAAAGATAAAAATGCTCAGAGATGATGAAGTTGAAGATGAATATGAAGATGATGCTAAAGAACTACAGAACTACAGAATCTAGGACCAGCAAAGACCCTAAGGTCCGCTCGAGGCTAGTCCGCTACACTAAATCAAAAACTACGATACACCCTTATCTACGAGTGTATCTCTAACATGCTATTTTTTTTTTTTTTTTTTTTTAATACCTTCTACTGTACACACTTATCTACATGTGTACATTATCGTGCAATTTTAACTAATCAAACTAGGGGTCGGGGGAGATAGAAAGTTTTTCTTCTCATCTTCCGCAGCCACTCGACTGCTAGTGGTGAAAAGCTAATTTAGGGATAGAGACTACTTATAGGATAGGCGGAAAAGAAATGGGACATCTAAGCTACACATGCAGAGAATCGCCGGCATCATTTTTAGTCATCATAATTTCATATCCTTAAACCTCCGCTCCAAACTCTCTCTCTGCAAGGACGTTTAAATTCACAGTGCTCAACTACGTTATATTTAAACTATTCAAATGCACGTCGAGACGATTTTTGAACATATTAACCGAAGTACTATCTACTACGTGGGTGGGCAGCCGATTCCAATTTTGAGTAACTTTAAATGTAAAATAGTTTTGGGCTATACTAGTGTTAAAACGCTTGTTCACTAATTTTAACCCGTGCTGACGAGTATTTCCCCTATGATCCAGTTCGAACAGATTGCGAAAGTCCACGTTTGAGAAACCCTTTAGTATTTTAAATACTTCTATTAGCTGGCCACGTAATCTTCTGCTTTCTAACGATGGCAAATCTAAAGCCCTGAGCCTTTCCTCGTATGATCTATTCCTCAGCTCTGGAATTAATTTCGTAGCCCTACGCTGCACTCTTTCTAATTGCGCAATATCTTTCATTAAATATGGAGCCCAAAATTGAACAGCGTATTCGAGAAGTGGCCGCACAAGGGATTTATATAAAGGTAAAATTACATCCTTAGATTTGAAGATGAAATTGCGCGCGATATAACCCAAAACGCGATTTGCTTTTTTACACGCATCCGCGCATTGCTTCGAGAATTTAAAATCGTCTGAGACTAATACTCCCAAGTCTTTTTCTAATTTAACCGCGTCGAGGACTTGGCCTTTCATGGTATAATCTACTCTTAAATTATGGCAACCCAAGTGCATTACCTTGCATTTGCTTAAATTAAATTCCATTTGCCACTTGTCCGCCCAATTGGCAATCGAGTTTAGGTCCCCCTGCAATTTATCGACATCCGATCTTACATAGGCACGATTACCCAGCTTCGTGTCGTCCGCAAATTTCGAAATCCGACTAAGTATGCCTTTATCTAAATCGTTAATATAAATTAAAAACAATAAAGGGCCTAAAACAGAGCCCTGAGGTACCCCACTACTAACGCTGGCCCAATCTGAACATTCCCCATTTATTACCACCCGCTGCGAGCGATCTTTCAGCCAATTTCTAATCCAGTTTAAAATCTTACCAGTCACCCCAATCGCTTTAACTTTCATTAATAACCTTTGGTGGGGGACGGTGTCGAACGCCTTTTTAAAGTCTAAATATATTACGTCTACAGCTTTGCTTTCATCGTACACGCAAATCATTTTGTGGAAGAATTCGAGCAAGTTAGTCAAGCACGATCTCGCACGCCTAAATCCATGCTGGGTATCGTTAATCAGCTTATTTGCCTCGAGGTGGCTCACTATTCTATCTTTAATTACAGATTCTAAAAGCTTCCCAACTACCGAAGTTAGACTAATAGGCCGAAAATTCGTTGCTTCAAATCTATTCCCCTTCTTAAATATAGGTGTAACGTTTGCTCGCTTGAAATCCAACGGAACTACGCCATCCTCTAATGAGCGATTGAAAATTTCACGCAATGGCTTAACGAGTTCATTTTGAAGCTCCTTTAAATGAATTGGATATACCCCATCGGGGCCCGGAGATTTCGACTTTTTCATTAGCTTAATAAATTTAAGAATTTCCTCGTCCTTTATACTTACATCGGATATGCATTTATCAGCACTACGAACTTCCCCAATTAACGATTCCAATTCGGAAGAATCTTCCACAGTAAACACGCTCGTAAAATGCTCATTTAAAATTTTAGACATTTCTGTCGGAAGTTCAGTCAAACGACCATCCTTATCTTTGATCGGCCCTATCGATCCTTTTACGGGTTTCCTATTATTTACGTACCCATAAAACCGTTTCGGTTCATTCTTTGAATCCTTAGCGAGGTTTATTTCATACTTCCTCTTCGCATCTCTGACCGCACGTTTAACTTCCCTACGAGAATCTATGTAATTTTGCCGACTTATAACTGACCCATTGTTTTTATGAATTTTAAATTTTCTATTTCGGTCCCGGATTAAGCGTAGTATTAACGGACTAAGCCACGGAGCTCTCACCGACTTCCCGCTCTTACGCACATACTTAACCAAATCAGAATTCACACGAAGCAGCGTACATCGAAGTTCTGCGTACATCTCTCCTACTGACCTGTTCTCGAATCGTATTCCCCAGTCTATATCCTTAATCCTTTCGCGAAAAATATCGAAATCACAGCTACCAAAACGAGGGATGAGCTGCGAGCTCATTCTAACTTCTACGCAGGTGTTTAGATCGAATCTAATCGCATTATGGTCGCTGGAAGCTAAATGTTCACCCACACGTACGTTTTCTAACAATGACTCATCGGTTGCCATGATTAAATCAAGAATATTGCTATCACGAGTAGGCTCTTCCACTTTTTGTACGAGAAAATTCTCCAACATAAAGTTTAATAGCCTCTCACCCGGTTTATCAGAAGTAAGGTTGCTAAAGTTAACATTAGGTAAATTAAAATAAGATGAAGAAGAAGATAAAGAAGAAGATGAAGATGATGAAGTTGATGGAGAAGATGATGAAGAAGAAAAATATAAGGACGAAGATGAAGAAGATAAATAAGTTAAAGATAAGGAACAAGATGAAGATGATAATCATAATGAAGATGATGTAGATGATGAGGATGAGATGATGAAGATGAAGATAATGAGATGATGAAAATGCTAAAGATCATCAAGATGAAGAGGTTGAAGATGATGAAGAAGATCAAAAGGAAGATGAAGATAAAGAAGAAGATGAAGAAGAGGATGATGAATAAGATGAAGATGAAGATGATGATGAAGATGATGAATAAGATGAAGATGATGAATAAGATAAAGATGATGAAGAAGAAGATGGGGATGATGATGAAGATGCTGAAGATAAAATGAAGATGATGAAGATGAGGTATATGATAAAATTAAAGATGAAGATAATTAATATGATGATGAAGATAAGGATAATGAAGATGATGAATATAAAGAAAAAGGTAAAAATGAAGATGATGAAAAAAAATTAAGATGAAGAAGATATAGATGAAGAAGAAGATAAAGAAGAACATGAAGATGATGAATATGAAGATTTAGATAAGAAAGATGAAGATGAAGATCGTGAAGATGATGAAGAAGATGATGAATATGATAAACATGAAGATGAAGAAGATGACGAAGATAAGAGATAAAGAAGAAGATGATGAAGATGAAAAATAATATGATAAATAAGATGAATGTAAAGATGATGAAAAAGATGAAGAATCTAAAGATGATAAGGATGATGAAGATGAAGATGGAGATTTAAATCAAGCAGAGGAAGATAAAGAAGAAGATCAATATAGAGATGGAGAAGAAGATGAAGAAGAAAATAAAGATGGAGAAGAAGATGAAGAAGAAAATGAAGATGAAGAAGAAGATTGTGAAGATGATGAGATAATAAAGATGATGAGATAATTAAGTTGATGAAGATAATAAAGAAGAAGATGATGAAGATGATGAAGATAAAAGATCAAGATGCAGATGAAAAGAAGATAAAAGATGATGAATAAGATGAAGATTGTAATATGATGAAGAAGATGATGATTATGAAGATGATTAGATAAAGGATAAGATTCTGAAGAGAAAGATGATGAAGATGATGAATATGAAGAAGCTGAAGATGATGAAGAAGATACAGATAATAAACATGATAAACAAGCTGAAAATGGAAAATCATGAAGATGAAAATGAAGAAGAAGATTGTGAAGATAATGAAGATGAAGAATAATATAATAAAGATGATGCAGATGAAGATGGAGAAATGAAGATGATGAAGATGAAGATAAAGAAAAAGATAATAAAGATGAAGAACAAGATGATAAATAAGATAATTAAAAAGATGATGAAGATAAAGAAAAAAGAGGATGTTGATGAAGATGAAGAAAAAAGATGACGATGAGGATGAAAAAGATGATAAATAGGATGAAGAAATGATGCTAAAGAAGATGATGATGAAGAAGATGAAGATGATGAAGATGATGATGAAAATTCCGATGAAGAAGATGAAGATGAAGAAGAAGAAGTGGAGATGAATAAGAAGATGAAGATGATGAAGCTGACATAAATGAGGAAGAAGATGAAGATGAATATGATAAACAAGATGAAGATGAAGAAGATGAAGATGAAGAAGAAGATTATGAAGATGAACATATAGATGATAAAGATGAAGATGATAGAGATGATTAAGAAAGAAGAAGAGTGAACAAGGAGAAGATGATGAAAATGAAGATAAACAAGATGAAGATGTCAATAAAGAAGAAGATGAAGAAAAATTTGAAGAATTTAAAGATGATCATAAGATGAAAAGATGAAAATGAAGATGCTGAAGAAGATGAAGATGATGAAGAAGATAGAGACTATGATGAAAATGAAGATGATGAAGAAGATAAAGATGATGAAGAAGATGAAGACTATGAAGAAGATGAAAAGGAAGATGAAGAAAAGGGTGTTGAGGGTGTTAAAATAAAGAGTCTATAAAGGGGATTAAAATAGGTGGTTGCGGTTAACAAATAAGGATTTAGGCCACAGCCCTCAGGGTTGCCTGAGTAACCCTGCTCTTCCTGTTAAGGAACAGCCACTGCCGCGGCGGTGCTATTACTGTCACCGCTTCGGCCATACGAATCAATCATGTAGACGTGCAAAGTCGCGTTCACCCGAAGTCTGTGTAAATTGCTCCAAGGTCGCACAAGATAAGTCCAAATCGTGTGCGGCCAAGTGTGTCAATTGCGGAGATCCGCACTGTGCTTCTTCGAAACAATGTGGTGCATATCTCCTTGAGAAAGAAATCCTGGCCGTTCAGGCCCAGGATCGACTCTCATTCCGCGAGGCAAAGGACTTGGTCCTGGCGCACCCAGATCTGCCTGGGACGTCATATGCCTCAATAGTTAGAAAGGCACCCTCATCTCCTGGCCCATCCAGGCCAACGAGCACGGTTGTTTCCGCGACAATTCGAAGCCCTTCTGCGGGCTCTACCCAACCCAGGCGCTGCCCTGGTAAAACTGGCAGCAAAAAGGGTTCATACCCTGCCCCAGCCAAAACCAAGGCTCCCCCCTCTTCCCCCAGCGTGACCGTTTCCCGTAAGGCGAAACGGCCACGCGCCTCCACCGAGTCGTTAGACTCAGAGGAGGTGACACCCCTGAAAATGGTCGCTAGGCCATCTTTTGCGGTTCATAAAAATATTTCCCGAAAGGAGGACAGCAACAAAGGAGCTTCGGCCCCTTCCCTACGTCCCGAGGTGGAGCGAGTGGCTCGGAGACGGTGGTTCCTGGAAAAGAGGGCCCCCCGCCTCCGAAGCCCCCACGCCAGCTTAAGGTTTCGAGGGCGAGGGAGGAAAAGACTCGCATGGCGAGCCCAATCTTCCCCAATAAGTCCTCGAAGGCGACAGCGCCTTCAGCGCATTGTCCGGCCAACGGCCCCCAGGGATCTGCTCCCGGGAAGCGTACGGCCATTCCCGTCAGGGCCTTCAGTTTGAGGAGGGCCCCCGCGTCTCCTCCGAGCTAGGCCTATAGGGCATATTCCTTCAAAGTAATTGCCATGGGCTCCAGGCTAACTAGGTGGAGCTGCGGAGGCTTGTCTCATCCCGTTCCCCGCTAGCTATCGTTTTGCAGGAAACTACCCCGTAAGGGAAGCGGCGATTTGCCATCCTGGCCGCCGTGCTGACGGGATCCAGCGCTCCGTCCGGCCCCAGCTTAGCCTCTCTTCCTTCCTTCAAAACACTTGTTTCCACTCTTTTCACACAACCTCTCCCACAACTTTCTCTGGTCAGCCTCTAATTTCACAGGGTAGATGCTGACCTTCCTTTGAGCCAACCGTCCCGCATCGGGGCTGAGGGAGGGGGGGGGGGCAATGTTCCCTAACCCCTGAGCTCCGGTCTGGGGTGGCTGGTTTTAAACAACCTGCTTCATCCCCACCCATACCTTCCTCACATCCCTTTTCCTCTCATCTTCTCAATCTATATATTTTACGCCTTGTTCAAGGTGGAGCCGCCATGCCGATGGACTGCCAGTCCACCAGGCGGGAGGGGTGGTCCCAAATGGCGGCGCCTGGCTTTGCCGGGCTTGTAAGCACCTCTCGCAGTGCGGGCTACTACGAGAGGTGTGCGCTATTGCATCCCGTTTTAAAAAAAAAGGGTCACCATGCATAATGATGACGCCCCCCCCCAAAAAAACTCAACCCCTAACTTTCCCTGAAACATCAACGGAGCCGCCCTCGGGCAGCTCCAGCCAAAAAATGGAGGTCCCCCCCCTATGCTTGCACAGGGGACCCTCCATATTTCTCTAACCGGAGAGGAGGCTTACTCCTCTCCTTCGCTACGGGTGCAGGGGACCTCCCTTTTCCCAGCGGCAGTCCCCTCTTTTCTTTCCAAGGGGACTGCCAAGAAAGCCAGCAGGCAGCCCTTAGCCAGCCGCTCCCGATCGAAGCGGCTCGCTAGGGCAAACCCCCTTGAGGGCGGAGAGGGAAGCCAGGCCCCTTCGGTTGCTTCCCTCAAAAGACCTGCTGGCAAGAATTTTAAATCTTGCCGGGGTCAAGGCCTGTGCCTCCCCACACAAGACTGGTGACACTGCCAAGGGGACCTGCGATGTCCTGGGAGGGGATAGCCAACTGGAGGCCCCTCCCGTGATAGACATGGTCCTTGAGGAGACCCAGCCTCAGGCGGTAGGGCCTTTCATGGGGGGGAATTCGGGCTCGGCGCCAAGCACTGAACCCGAATCCGCCCCTATGCAAGGTCCTCCTCAAATGGCTGAGGGCTCGGAGGCAGTAAAAGGAGGGGAGGGATCTCCTCCGACAGGTGCCCCTATGACAACCAGGACCTTCTCCATTTCGGAGAGGGGCCTGGCTGAGGCCGGTCCATCTGGCCTGGGAGCTTCTGCCGCCGGAGGTGAGAAGCGGGTTCATTCCCCGCACTCCTCTCCAAAAAAGAAAAAGTCTTTTAGACTCGGGGCTCCTCTCCATCCGCGGGGGCTGCGGGGACGGATGGGTCTGCTGCCACTTTGGTAGGCGACCAAGCCAAGATCGGCACATCCGGCCCCTCTACTCCCTCGTGTGCGGAGCCCCTGACCAAGACTAACACCAAAAGTGCACAGGGCGGAGCCTCTATGACATCGGGGCCCCTGATTCAGAGGTTACCTGGCGTTTTCGAGCCCGCTGGCTTCAAACGCTTCCTCGTTATTCGCTCCACTGATGGCACCATGTTGTCCAAGGGCAACATGATCCATCAGAGGAGAGAATTAGCTAGTGCAATTGGAAAGGGCGGCCGGAGGTGACCCGTTTCTCGGACGGCAGCCTTCTGGCGAATGCGGCGAATCCCGCCGAGGTGGCCAAGATAAGTGCTCTTCGGACACTTCATGGCACCCCGGTGAGTGTGACGCCGCACTCTACCATGAACTTTGTGAAAGGAGTAGTTTATGCGAGGGAACTCGTTGACTACTCCATTGAGGACATCACCCTTGAGCTGGCCGACCATGGGGCCGTCAAGGTCGAACTTGTGATGAGAAAACAGGAAGGGGCTTAGAGACCCACCCCTACACTCTTCGTCACGTTCGACTGTGAGAAACTCCCTGAGTCGGTGCGTGCCGGTTGGTACCGCTACCGCGTGAAGGCATTTGTGCCACTTGGGCGGCGGTGCTATTACTGTCACCGCTTCGGCCATACGAATTGCTCATTTAGACGTGCAAAGTCGGGGTCACCCGAAGTCTGTGTAAATTTCTCCAAGGTCGCACACGATAAGTCCAAATCGTGTGTGGCCAAGTGTGTCAATTGCAGGGAGCCACACCCTGCTTCTTCGAAGCAATATGGTGCATATCTCCTTGAGAAAGAAATCCTGGCCGTTTAGTCCCAGGATATACTCTCATTCCGCAAAGCTAAGGACTTGGTCCTGGCGCGCCCAGCTCTGCCTGGGACGTCATATGCCTCAATAGTTAGAAAGGCACCCTCTGCTCCTGGCCCATCCAGGCCAACAAGCAAGGTTTTTCCCGCGAACATTCAGAGCCCTTCTGCGGGCTCTACCCAACCCGGGCTTCTCTTGATAAAGCTGGCGGCAAAAAGGGTTCATACCCAGCCCCGGCTAAAACCAGGGCTCCCCCCTCTTCCCCCAGCGTGACTGTTTCCCGCAACGGCGAAACAGCCACGCGCCTCCACCGAGTCGTTAGACTCACAGGAAGCAACACCCCTGAAGATGGTTGATAGGCCATCTTCAGGGGTTCCTAAAGCTGTCCGCCGAAAGGAGGACAGCAACAAAGGAGCTTCGGCTCCTTCGCCCACGCCCCGAGGTGGAACGAGTGGCTTGGAGACGGTGGTTCCTCGAAAAAAGGGCCCCCCGCCTCCGAAGCCGCAGCGCCCGCCTAAAGTTTCGAGGCGGAGGGAGGAAAAGACTCGCATGGCGAGCCCAACCTCCCCCAATGAGTCCTCGAAGGTGACAGCGCCTCCAGCGCTTTGTCCGGCCAACACCGCCCGGGGTTCTGCCCTCGGGAACCGTACGGCTATTCCCGTGAGGGGCTTCAGTTCGAGGAGGGCATATTCCTTCAAAGGAATTGCCGTGTACTCCGGGCCAACTGGGAGGAGCTGCAGAGGCTCGTCTCGTCCCGCTCCCCGTTAGCTATCTTTTTGCAGGAGACCATGCTAGGCGCGTGCCCCCTGCCCGCCCGCCCGGGGTACAAGGTTCTTGCGACCCCACCACCGTGGGATGGCGGAGCTGGGGGATGAGCGGTTTACACCCGGCATGATGTCTCCGTTCTTCCTTTCTCTTTGGATACCTCCTTTTAGGCAGTGGCTGTGCAGCTGCACCTGGATAGGAGGTATACTTTCATTTCTGCGTACATTCCACCGTCAGCTGATTTCGACGCGGGGACTTCCGCCGCGTCGTGGCACGGTTGCCGAGGGTCTATCTCTTGCTTCGAGATCTGAACGGCAGGCATCCACTCTGGGTAGATTACTCCATAAATCCCAAGAGACAAGTCCTTGCCGATCTGATCGGAGAGCTTGAGATGGGAGTCCTAAACGTGGATAGGCTTACGCATCACTGTCCGAGAACCGCTTCATTTTCTTGCCTTGACCTATCTTTGTGCTCTTCGGATGCACAGCCTGATTTTGATTGCGGGGTGGTCGATGACCTTCATGGTAGTGATCACTTTCCCATTCAAATATCATTTTCAGGGCAACTGCCGCCTGAGAGACCACCTCGGTGGTGCTTGGCGCGGGCGCGGTGGCCTGTATTTCAGGAAATGATTGAATTCTCTATCTCAGTCGAGGAGTTTAGGTCGGTAGATGAGGCTGTTGAGTTCTTCTCCGGCAACCTCATCGCCGTGGGCCTGACTACTATTCCTAGGACTTCTAGCCGTTTTGCACGCCGACCACTCCCATGGTGGTCGGCCGAGTGTGAGATTGCCCTCAAACAGAAGCGTTATGCCTACATGCGCTATAAGCGCCGCCTGAACGATTTCCCTGTCGCTGAATTTCGTCGGGCTAGGGCTAGGTTCCGGTATATTTCGAAGCACGCCCGCTGCTCTTTTTAGCGGGCATGCGTGTCTTCACTTAACGGGAAGACCCCTTTAGCTGAGGTGTGAGAGTGAGTCAAAAAGATTCGGGGCAAGTTCTCGCAGGACCCCCCTCCCGTTCTCCAGGAGAATCGGACCGCAATCTCGGACCCCGCGTCCGTGGCGGAATCCTTCGCGACCGCTTCTTCTGCATTCTCTAGCCGTGATGCTGCTCCGCCAGCATTCAATGCACGTCGTGATGTCACGGAAGGCCGCCGGCTGGACTTTACCTCCAGAAGCAGAAAACCCTTCAACGACCAGTTTACTGTAAGTGAGTTGCATTCCGCTCTCGCTTTGTGCGCGGACACCGCCCATGGTCTGGACGATGTCTCGCAAGACATGCTTCGACACCTAGGTGAGCGAGGCATGGCCTTTCTGTTAGATTTGTTAAACAGGATCTGGGTGGAAGGTCTTTTCCCAGACTCCTGGCGAATCGCTACTGTGCTTGCCTTTCACAAACCGGGAAGAGATCACTCTACTCCGACCGGTTTCCGCCCAATCTCTCTAACCTCTTGCGTGTGCAAGTTGATGGAGAAATTGGTAAATGTTAGATTAGCCTTTTTCGTGGACAGCGGAGGCCATCTGTCTTCCGCACAGTGCGGCTTCCGCAAGTTCCACTCCACGTCGGATGCTCTGCTCCGACTGGGGCTCCGCAACCGGGGGGTCCCAGGGGCGAATGTTCCGATTTTGGCTTCGTCGCTTGCCAGAGTGGCAGCAGACCCATCCGTCCCCGTAGCCTCCGCGGATGGAGTGGAGTCTCAAGTCTTTTTCGTCTTTTTTGGTCTTTCTCGTCCTGTACTTTTTTGGAGAGGAGGGCGGGGAATGAACCTGCTTCTCACTCCCGCCGGTAGAAGCCCCCAGGCCAGATGGACCGCCTTCAGCCAGGTCTTTCTCTGGAATAGAGAAGGTCTTGGTGGTTGCAGGGGCATCATCCGGAGGAGATCCCCCCCCTCCTTTTACTGCCTGAGAAACCCCAGCCGTTTGAGGAGGACCTTGCATAGGGGCGGATTCGGGTTCGGTGCTTGGCGCTGAGCCCGGAATCTCCTCTATGGAATACCCTACCATCTGTGGCTAGTTTTCCTCAAGGACCATGTCTATCACAGGAGGGGCCTCCAGTTGGCCATCCCCTCTCAGGACATCACAGGTCCCTTGGCAGCGTCATAAGTCGTTAGTGGGGAGGCACAGGCCTTGACCGCGGCAAGGTTTAATATTCTTGCCAGCAGGTCTTTTATGGGTATGTGACCGAAGGGGACTAGGCTTTCCTCTCCCCCCTTAGGGGATTTGCCACTACAACGCCGCTTGCACGAATGGCGGTCGGCAAGGGGCTGCCTGCTGGCCTTCTTGGCAGTCCCTTTAGAAAGCAAAGGAGGGACTGCCGCTGGAGATAGGGAGATGTTGTAAAGCACCTCCAGAGAAGGGGGTGAGGGGAAGTCCCCTACACCTGTAGGAGTATGAGAGAGGTAAGCCTCCTCTCCGGTTAAAGAGGTATGGAGGGTCTCTTGCGCAAGCACAGCGGGAAGACCTCCATTTTTAGCTGGAGCTGCCCGAGGGCGGCTTTTTCGTTGGTTCAGGGAGAGTATAATGGGTTTGGTTTTTTCAAAGATTCATCCATGGGCATGAGGACCCTATTTGTGCTACGGGACGCAATAGCTCATGACCTCTCGCAGTTGCCTGCACTGCAAGAGGTGCTTACAAGCCTGGAAGAGCTAGGCGCCGCTATTCGGGACCACCCCTCCCATCTGGTGGCCTAGGATTCCATCGGCTCAAAGGTTCCACCTTGGACACGGCGTAAAATTGATAGAATGTGAAGAAAAGAGGAAAAGGGATGTGAGCAAGGTTTGGGTGGGGATGAATCAGGTTGTTAAAAAAAACTTATCTCGAACCGGAGCTCAGGGGTTAGGAAACATTGTCCTCTCCCCCCTCAGCCCCGATCCGGGGTGGTTGGCTTGAGAAGAATGTCAGCATCTACCCTGTCAAATTAGAGGCTGACCAGAGAAAGTTGTGGGAGAGGTTGTATGAAAAGCGACGAACTAGGGGAAAATTCAGGCTATTTGAAGGATTTTTTATTTTTATTATTTAAGGGGCTATCTGGCAACTGCCGACTTAAGGGGAAGTTGCCGTGAACAAACAGCCTAGTTCTGGGCTACTTTAAAAAATTGAACAGGAAACAATAAAAAGAAATAACAATAACAATAACAAAGCAATAACAAAAACAATAATAAAAACAACAACAACCAGTAAACCAGGTTAAATAAAAGGGAGAGGGCCGGCATCCCCCCAAAAGTCAACAAGTCATAGTCAAAGTGCACGCACTCGTCCCGACTACAAGGGACAGGAGGTAGCGACCCCGCCCATCCAGGTTCCGGACAGGTGTCGTGCGCGAAGATCACTAAGACTGGGACATTCGACAAAAATGTGCCAAACAGTCTGGGGGACGACGCAGTCGTTACAATAGGGCGCAGGCGAGCGCTCCATCAAATAGCGATGCGTCACACGAGTGTGCCCGAGTCGAACGCGACAGAAAGCAACCTAAAGCCACCGTGGCAGTGAGGGATAGGTCCAAGAGAACAGTCGCGGCGCAATGGCACGCAACTTTAAGTTTCCTTCGACCGTCTCCCATCTTCTTTGCCAAGCAGTCCGAAGAGCTGCCCGTATTCCTGCCATGTAGTCAGTGTGAGGAAGAGCGAAACGCTGGTCCGGTCGCATAGTCCTCGCGGACACTTTGGCGCCCTCATTGGCGCGCTCATTCCCCGCAATTCCTTCATGTCCAGGAACCCAGCAGAAGATAATCTCGACATCTGTCTGGCTCGCCAAAAGCTTGGCGTCACGGAATTCGCGAAAGAGGAGATGTGGAGATTTCAATGCTTTGTGAGTAACTATAAATCAAAATCCGTTCTCCGAACCGGGCACGTCGCGTAATCTTCCGTACCGAGTGGTGTATTGCCCCCAGCTCGGCCGTGAAGACAGACGCAGCGCCTGGTAGAGCCCCGCTGACTTCAAACAGAGGGGATACGGCGTGGGTGCCGACCCCTTCTTGGGACTTGGATCCATCCGTATACATTGGCACGGTACCAGCGTGACACGATGTGTGCTCCAAAAAGGTCGAACGCAATACTTCCGGCGCAGTACAAGCCTTGACAGCAGAGGCGTGGTGATAAATAGCCAAATGTGGTACCCTCCAGGATGGCGACCTGGGCAGAACCAGGGGCGCCACCGGCAAGATTTTTTATTTTTTTTTACTAGAGCTCATCTGGCGACTGCCTACATGGGCATGAGTCGCGGTATTAAAACTGGCCTAGTTCTCGGCTACTTTAAAAATAAAATTAAACGAAAAAAAACACCCTAAATATGAAAAAGGATTAAAAAATCAAATGCAAAAAACAAAACAAAAAAAACAACCCTGCTTAAATTATAGGGAGAAGGCCGGCCTCTCCCAAAAAGTCAAAACGTCCACCATTCGATATGCACGCACTCATCCCGAGTAAAAGGGACGGGCGGTAGCGACCCCGCCCATCCGGGTACCGGGACGGGTGTCGTGCGCCAAGATCACCCAGACTGGGACATTTGACAAGAATGTGCCGAACAGTCTTAGGGACGACGCAGTCGTCGCAATAGTGCGCTAGCGAGTGCGCAATCAGATAGCGATGCGTCACACGAGTATGTCCAATGTGGAGACGACAGAAAGTGACCTGAAGCCACCGCGGCATTGGGGGATAGGTCCATGGAAACAGTCGCGGCGCAATGGCACGCAACTTTAAGTTTCCTTCGACCGTCTCCCATCTTCTTTGCCAAGCAGTCCGAAGAGCTGCCCGTATTCCTGCCATGTAGTCAGTGTGAGGATGACAAAGACCAAAAGGGCACAGGGCGGAGCCTCGATAAACCCGGGGCACCCTCATTCAGAGGTTACCTGGCGTTTTCGAGCCCGCTGGCTTCAAACGCTTCCATGTTTTTCGCTCCACTGATGGCACCATGTTGTCCAAGGGCATCATGATCCATCAGAGGAGAGGATTAGCTAGTGCAATTGGTAGAGAGCTGAAGGTAACCCGTTTCTCGGAGGGGAACCTTCTAGCGAAGGCGGCGAATCCCGCTGAGGCGGCCAAAGATAAGTGCTCTTCTGACACTTCATAGCACCCCGGTGAGTGTGACACCCCACTCTACCATGAACTTTGTGAAAGGAGAAGTTTATGCGAGAGAACTCATGCAAACTCCATTGAGGACATCACCCTAGAGCTAGCCGACCATGGGGCGGGCAAGGTCGAACGTGTGATGTGAAAACAGGGAGGGGCATCCAAACCCACCCCCACAATCTTCGTCACGTTCGACTGTGACAAGCTCCCTGAGTCGGTGCGTGCCGGTTGGTACCGCTACCGCGTGAAGGCATTCGAGCCAATGCCGCGGCGGTGCTATTACTGGCACCGCTTCGGCCATACGAATCGCTCATGTAGACGTCCAAAGTCGAGGTTACCCGAAGTCTGTGTAAATTGCTCCAAGGTCGCACACGATAAGTCCAAATCGTGTGTGGCCAAGTGTGTCAATTGCGGAGAGCCGCACTGTGCTTCTTCGAAACAATGTGGTGCATATCTCCTTAAGAAAGAAATTTTGGCCGTTCAGGCCCAGGATCAACTCTCATTCCACGAGGCAGAGGACTTGGTCCTGGCGTGCCCGGATCTGCCTGGGATGTCATATGCCTCAATAGTTAGAAAGGCACCCTCATCTCCTGGCCCATCCAGGCCAACGAGCAGTGTTTTTTCCGCGCCGATTTGAAGCCCTTCTGCGGGTTCTACCCACCCCAGGCGCTCCCCTGGTAAAGCTGGTGGCAAAAAGGGTTCATACCCTTCTCCGGCCAAAACAAGGGCTCCCCCTCTTCTCCCAGCGTGACCGTTTTCCGTAAGGCAAAACGGCCTTGCGCCTCTACTGAGTCGTTAGACTCACAGGAGACAACACCCCTAAAGATGGTCGCTAGGGCCTTGTTTGGGGGTTCAAAAAGCTATTCCCCAAAAGGAGGACAGCAACAAAGGAGCTTCGGCCCGTTCACCTACGTCCCGAGGTGGAGCGAGTGGCTCGGAGACGGTGGTTTCTCGAAAAGAGGGCCCCCCGCCTCCAAAGCCGCAACGCCTGCCTAAGGTTTCGAGGCCGAGGGAGGAAAAGACTCGCATGGTGAGCCCAACCTTCCCCAAAAAGGTATCAAGGCGAAACGCGCCTTCAGCCCTTTGTGCGGCCAACAGTGCCCGGGGTTCTGCTCCCGGGAAGCGTACCGCCATTCCCGTGAGGGCCTTCAGTTCGAGGAGGGCCCCCGCGTCTCCTCTGAGCAAGGCCTGTAGAGCATATTTATTCAATGTAATTGCCGTGGCCTTCAGGCCAACTATGAGGAGCTGCGGAGGCTTATCACATCCCGTTCCCCGCTAGCTATCGTTTTGCAGGAGACTATGCTAGGTGCGTGCCCCCTGCCCGCTCTTTCGGGGTATAAGGGTCTTGCGACATCACCAGCGCTTGATGGCCAGGCTGGGGGATGCGCAGTTTACATCCAGCATGATGTTTCCGTTCTTCCTTTTTCTTAACATACCTCCTTTCAGGCCATGGGTGTGCAGCTGCAGCTGGATAGGAGATTTACTGTTATTTCTGCGTACATTCTACCGTCAGCTTAATTCAACAGGAGGAACATCCGCCGCGTCGTGGCACGGTTTCCGAGGGTCTATCTCTTGCTTGGAGATCTAAACTGCAGGCATCCTCTCTGGGGAGATTACTCCATAAATCCCAGGGGACAAGTCCTTGCCGATCTGATCGAAGAGCTTGAGATGGGAGTCCTAAACGTGGATAGGCTTACGCATCACTGTCCGAGAACCGCTTCATTTTCTTGCCTTGACCTATCTTTGTGCTCTTCGGATGCACAGCCTGATTTTGATTGGGAGGTGGTCGATAACCTCCATGCTAGTGACCACTTTCCCATTCAAATATCATTTTCAGGGCAAATGCCGCCTGAGAGACCACCTCGGTGGTGCTTAGCGCATGCGCGATGGCCTGCATTTCAGGAAATGACTGAATTCTCTATCTCAGTCGAGGAGTATAGGTCGGGAGATGAGGCCATTGAGTTCTTCTCCGGCAACCTCATCGCCGTGGGCCTGACTACTATTCCTAGAACGTCTGGCCGTTTTGCACGCAGAACACTCTCATGGTGCTCAGCACAGTGTGAGACGGCCCTCAAACAGAAGCGTTATGCCTACATGCGCTATGAGCGCCGCCCGAACGATTTGAATGTTGCTGAATTTCGTCGGGCTAGGGCTAGGTTCCGGTATATTTCGAAGCACGCCCGCTGCTCTTCTTGCCGGGCATACGTGTCTTCACTAAGCGGGAAGACCCCCGTAAGAAGCGCGGTGATTTGCCATCCTGGCCGCATGGCTGACTGGACTCAGCACCCCGTCCGACCCCAGCTTAGCCTCTTTTTCTTCCTCCAAAACACTTGTTTCCTCGCTTTTCATACAACCTCTCCCACAACTTTCTCTGGTCAGCCTCTAATTTCAAAGGGTAGATGCTGACCTTCCTCTCAGTCAACCGTCCCGCATCGGGGCTGAGGGGGTGACAGACAATGTTCCATAACCACTGAGCTCCGGTCTGGGGTGTCTAGTTTTTAACAACCTGCTTTATCCCCACCCATACCTTCCTCACATCCCTTTTCCTCTACTTTTCAAAATCTATATATTTTACGCCGTGTCTAAGGTGGAGCACCCATGCCGATGGACTGCCAGGCCACCAGTCGAAAGGGGTAGTCCTAAATGGCGGCGCCTGGTTTTGCCTGGCTTGTAAGCAGCTCTCGCAGTGCAGGCTACTGCGAGACGTGTGCGCGATTGCATCCCGTGTAAAAAAAGAGGGTCACCATGCCCAATGATGAAGATAAAAAAAAAAAAACTCAAGCCACCACTTCCCCTGAAACATTGACGGAGCCACCTTTGGGCAGATCCAGCAAAAAAATGGAGGTCCACCCTCCTGTGCTTGCACAGGGGACCCTCCATATTTCTTTAATCGGAAAGGAGGCTTACTCCTCTCCTTCATCTACGGGTGCAGGGGACTCACCCTCAACCCCTTCTCTGGAGGTTCTTTCAGGCACCTCCCTTTTACCAGTGGCAGTCCCTTCTTTTATTTGCAAGGGGACTGCGACAAAAGCCAGCAGGCAGCCCTTAGCCAGCCGTTCCTTATGGAAGCGGCTTGGTAGGGCAAACCCCCTTAGGGAGGAGAGAGAAGCCAGGCCAGTCCGGTCGCTTCCCTCAAAAGACCTGCTGGCAAGAATATCAAACCTTGCCGGGGTTAAGGCCTGTGCCTCCCCACAAAAGACTCTTGACGCTGCCAAGGGGACCTGCGATGTCCTGGGAGGGGATGGCCAACTGGAGGCCCCTCCTGTGATAGACATGGTCCTTGAAAAGACCCAGCCTCAGACGGTAGGGCCTTCCATAGGGGGGAATCCGTGCTCGGCGCCAAGCACCAAATCCGAATTCGCCACTATGCAGGGTCCTCCTCAAACGGCTAAGCGCTCCGAGGCAGTACAAGGAGGGAAGGGATCTCCTCCGACAGGGGCCCCTACGACTACCAGGACCTTCTCCATTTCGAAGAGGGACCTAGCTTAGGTGGCCCATCTGGCATGGGGGCTTCTGCCAGCGGAGGTGAGAAGCGGGTTCATTCCCCGCCCTCCTCTCCAAAAAAGAAAAGGAATAAAAAGACTTGAGAGACGAAGAAGACACAGGGCTCCTCTCTATCCGTAGGTGCTTCGAGGAAAGATGGGTCTGCTGCCACTCTGGCAAGCGACCAAGCCAAGATCGCCACATTCGCCCCCTCTGACCTCCCGGTTGCGGAGCCCCTGATGAAGACTAATACCAGGAGTGCACAGAACGGAGCCTTGATGACATCAGGGATCCTCATTAAGAGGTTACCTGGCGTTTTCGAGCCCGCTGGCTTCAAACGCTTTCTCGTTATTCCCTCCACTGATGGCAACATGTTGTCCATGGGCAACATGATCTATCAGAGAAGAGGATTAGCTGGTGCAATTGGTAGAGAGCCGAAGGTGACCCGTTTCTCGGACGAGAGCCTTCTGGCGAATGCGGCAAATCCCGACGAGGCGGCCAAGATAAGTGCTCTTTGGACACTTTATGGCTCCCCGGTGAGTGTGACGCCGCACTCTACCATGAACTTTGTTTAAGGAGTAGTTCATGCGAGGGAACTCTTTGACTACTTCATTGAGGACCTCACCCTAGAGCTGGCCGACCATGATGCGGTCAAGGTCGAACGTGTGATGAGAAAACAGGGAGGGGCCTTGAGACCCACCCCTACACTCTTCGTCACGTTTAACTGTGACAAGGCCCCTAAGTCGGTGCGTGCCGGTTGGTACCGCTACCGCGTGAAGACATTCGTGCCACTGCCACGGCGGTGCTATTACTGTCACCGCTTCGGCTATACGAATCGTTCATGTAGACGTGCAAAGTCGGGGTCACCCGAGGTCTGTGTAAATGTCTCCAAGGTCGAACACGATAAGTCCAAATCGTGTGTGGCCACGTGTGTCAATTGCGGAAAGCCGCACCCTGCTTCTTCAAAGCAATGTGGTGCATATCTCCTAGAGAAAGAAATCCTGGCCGTTCAGGCTAGGGATAGACTCTCATTCCGCGAGGCTAAGGACTTCGTCCTGGCGCGCCTGGCTCTGCCTGGGACGTCATATGCCTCAGTAGTTTAAAAGGCACCCTCTGCTCCTGGCCCATCCAGGCCAACAAGCACGGTTGTTTCGCGCCTATTCGGAGCCCTTCTGCGGGCTCTACCTAACCCAACACCTCCCCTGGTAAGGCTGGCGGCAAAAGGGGTACATTACAAGTTCCGGCTAAAACCAGGACTCCCCCCTCTTCCCCCAGCGTGACAGTTTCCCGCAAGGTGAAACAGACACGCGCCTCCACCGAGTCGCTAGACTTACAGGTGGCAACACCCCTCAAGATGGTCGCTAGGCCATCTTCAGGGGGGTTTCTAAAGCTGTCTCCCAAAAGGAAAACAGCAACAAAGGAGCTTTGGCTGCTTCGCCCACGCCCCGAGGTGGAGCGAGTGGCTCGGAGACGGTGGTTCCTCGAAAATAGGGCCCCCCGCCTCTGAAGCCGCAACGCCCGCCTAAAGTTTCAAGGCGGAGGGAGGAAAAGACTAGCATGGCGAGCTTAACCTCCCCCAATAAGTCTTTGAAGGTGACAGCACTTTCTCCGGCTAACAACCTTTGGGGTTTTGCCCCCGGAAAGCGTACGGCCATTTCCGTGAGGGTCTTCAGTTCGAGGAATGCGACCGCGTCTCCTCCGAGCAAGGCCTGGAGGGCATAATTCTTGAATGGAATTTCCGTGGACTTCGGGCCAATTAGAAGGAGCTGTGGAGGCTCGTCTAGTCCCATTTTCCGTTAGTAATCTTTTTGCAGGCGACCATGCTAGGCGCGTGCCCCTTGCCTGCCCTCCCGGGGTATCAGGGTATTGTGACCCCACCACCGCAGGATGGCTGGGCTGGGAGATGCGCAGTTTACACCCGGCATGATGTCTTCGTTCTTTCTTTCTCTTTAGATACCTTCTTTCAGGCAGTGGCTGTGCAGCTTCACCTGGATAGGAGGTATACTATCATTTCTGCGTACATTCCACCGTCAGCTGACTTCAACGCAGGGGACTTCCGCCGCGTCGTGTCACGGTTGCCGAAGCCCTATCTCTTGCTTGGAGATCTGAACGGCAAGCATTCTCCCTGGAAGATTACTTCATAAATCTTAGGGGACCAGTCCTTGCCAATCTAATTGAAGAGCTTGAGATGGGTGTCCTAAACGTGGATGAGTTTACGCATCACTGTCCGAGACCTGCTTTATTTTCTTGCCTCAAACTATCTTTGTGCTCTTCGGATGCACAGCCTGATTTTGATTGGGGGGTGGTCAATGACCTTTATGGTAGTGATCACTTTCCCATTCAAATATTATTTTCAGGGCAACTGCCGCCTGAGAGACCACCTCGGCGGTGCTTGGCGCTGGCGCGGTGGCCTTCATTTTAGGAAATGACTGAATTCTCTATCTCAGTCGAGGAGCCCCGTAAGGTGCGCGGCGATTTGCCATCCTGGCCGCCGTGCTGACGGGATCCAGCGCTCCGTCCGGCCCCAGCTTAGCCTCTCTTCCTTCCTTCAGATAGCCCGATTTCTCCCCTACCTTGTCGCTTTTCATACAACCTCTCCCACAACTTTCTCTGGTCAGCCTCTAATTTCACAGGGTAGAATGCTGACCTTCTTCTCAAGCCAACCACCCCGGATGGGGGCTGAGGTTGGGAGGGGATATTGTTCCCTAACCCCTCAGCTCCGGTTCGGGATGGGGGTTTTTAACCAACCTGCTTCATCCCCACCCATACCTTCCTCACATCCCTTTTCCTCTCCTCTTCACATTCTATCTGTTTTACGCCATGTCTAAGGTGGAGCCGCCATGCCGAAGGACTGCCAGGCCACTAGGCGGGAGGGGTGGTCCCAAATGGCGGTGCCTGGCTCTGCTGGGACTGTAAGCACCTCTTGCAGTGCGGGCTACTGCAAGAGGTGGTGAGCGATTGCGTCCCGTAAAACAAAGAGGGTCACCATGCCCAATGATGAAACAAAAAACCATCTCCCCTTAATTCCCCCTTGCTCATCGACGGAGCCGCCCTCGGGCAGCTCCAGCAAAAAAATGGAGGTCCCCCCTCCTGTGCTTGCACAGGGGACCCTCCATATTTCTCTAACCGGAGAGGAGGCTTACTCCTCTCCTTCGCCTACGGGTGAAGGGGACTCCCCCTCACCCCCTTCTCTAGAGGTGCTTTCGGGCACCTCCCTTTTCCCAGCGGCAGTCCCTCCTTTGCTTTCTAAGGGGACTGCCAAGAAAGCCAGCAGGCAGCCCTTAGCCAGCCGCTCCCCATCGAAGCCGCTCGGTAGGGCAAACCCCCTTAGGGGGGGAGAGGGAAGCCAGGCCCCTTCGGTCGCTTCCCTCAAAAGACCTGCTGGCAAGAATTTTAAACCTTGCTGGGGTCAAGGCCTGTGCCTCCCCACACAAGACTGGCGACACTGCCAAGGGGACCTGTGATGTCCTGGGAGGGGATGGCCAACTGGAGGCCCTTCCTGTGATAAACATGGTCTTTGAGGAGACCCAGCCTCAGGCGGTAGGGCCTTCCATGGGGGGGAATTCGGGCTCGGCACCAAGGACCGAACCCGAATCCGCCCCTATGCAAGGTCCTCCTCAAATGGCTGAGGGCTCCGAGGCAGTAAAAGGAGGGGAGGGATCTCCTCCGACAGGTGCCCCTACGACAGGACCTTCTTCATTTCGGAGAGGGACCTGGCTGAGGCCGGTCCATCTGGCCTGGGGGCTTCTGCCGGCCGAGGTGAAAAGCGGGTTCATTCCCCGCCCTCCTCTCTAAAAAAGAAAAAGACAAAGAAGACTAAAAAGACGAAAAGACTCGGGGCTCCTCTCCATCCGCGGGGGCTGCGGGGACGGATGGGTCTGCTGCCACTTTGGTAGGCGACCAAGCCAAGATCGGCACATCCGGCCCCTCTACCCCCTCGTGTTCAGAGCCCCTGACCAAGACTAACACCAAAAGTGCACAGTGCCTCGATGACATCGGGGCCCCTGATTCAGAGGTTACCTGGCGTTTTCAAGCCCGCTGGCTTCAAACGCTTCCTCGTTATTCGCTCCACTGATGGCACCATGTTGTCCAAGGGCAACATGATCCATCAGAGGAGAGGATTAGCTAGTGCAATTGGAAAGGGCGGCCGGAGGTGACCCGTTTCTCGGACGGCAGCCTTCTGGCGAATGCGGCGAATCCCGCCGAGGCGGCCAAGATAAGTGCTTTTCGGACACTTCATGGCACCCCGGTGAGTGTGACGCCGCACTCTACCATGAACTTTGTGAAAGGAGTAGTTTATGCGAGGGAACTCGTTGACTACTCCATTGAGGACATCACCCTAGAGCTGGCCGACCATGGGGCGGTCAAGGTCGAACGTGTGATGAGAAAACAGGGAGGGGCCTCTTGCCCCCCCGTCCTACACTCTTCGTCACGTTCGACTGTGAGAAGCTCCCTGAGTCGGTGCGTGCCGGTTGGTACCGCTACCGCGTGAAGGCATTTGTGCCACTTGGGCGGCGGTGCTATTACTGTCACCGCTTCGGCCATACGAATCGCTCATGTAGACGTGCAAAGTCGGGGTCACCCGAAGTATGTGTAAATTGCTTCAAGGTCGCACACGATAGGTTTAAATCGTATGTGGCTAAGTGTGTCAATTGCGGAGAGCCGCACCCTGCTTCTTCGAAGCAATGTGGTGCATATGTCTTGGAGAAAGAAATCCTGGACGTTCAGGACCAGGATAGACTCTCATTCCGCGAGGCTAAGGACTTCGTCCTGGCGCGCCCAGCTCTGCCTGGGACGTCATATGCCTCAGTAGTTCGAAAGGCACCCTCTGCTCCTGGCCCATCCAGGCCAACGAGCACGGTTGTTTCCGGGCCCATTCGGAGCCCTTCTGCGGGTTCTACCCAACCCGGGCGCTCCCCTGGTAGAGCTGGCGGCAAAAAGGATTCACACCCAGCCCCGGCTAAAACCAGGGCTCCCCCCTCTTCCCCCAGCGTGACCAGTTCCCGTAAGGCGATACGGCCACGCGCCTCCACAGAGTCGTTAGACTCACAGGAGGCAACACCCCTGAAGATGGTCGCTAGGCCATCTTAGGGGGTTCCTAAAGCTGTCCCCCGAAAGTAGGACAGCAACAAAGGAGCTTCGGCTCCTTCGCCCACACCCCGAGGTGGAGCGAGTGGCTCGGAGACGGTGGTTCCTCGAAAAGAGGGCCCCCCGCCACCAAAGCCGCAGCGCCCGCCTAAGGTTTCGAGGCGGAGGGAGGAAAAGACTCGCACGGCGAGGTCAACCTCCCCCAATAAGTCCTCGAAGGCGACAGCGCCTCCAGCGCTTTGTCCGGCCAACAGCGCCCGGGGTTCTGCCCCCGGGAAGCGTACGGCCATTCCCGTGAGGGTCTTCAATTCGAGGAGGGCCCCCGCGTCTCCTCCGAGCTAGGCTCGAGGTCATATTCCTTCAATGGAATTGCAGTGGACTCCGGGCCAACTGTGAGGAGCTGCGGAGGCTCGCCTCGTCCCGTTTCCCGTTAGCTATTTTTTTGCAGGAGACCATGCTAGGCGCGTGCCCCCTGCCTGCCCTCCCGGGGTATAAGGGTCTTGCGACCCCACCACCGCGGGATGGCCGGCCTGGGGGATGCGCGGTTTACACCCGGCATGATTTCTCCGTTCTCCCTTTCTCTTTAGATACCTCCTTACAGGCAGTGGCTGTGCAGCTGCACCTGGATAGGAGGTATACTATCATTTCTGCGTACATTCCACCGTCAGCTGACTTCGACGCGGGCGACTTCCGCAGCGTCGTGGCACGGTTGCCGAGGCCCTATCTCTTGCTTGGAGATCTGAACGGCAGGCATCCTCTCTGGGGAGATTTCTCCATGAATCCCAGGGGACAAGTCCTTGCCGATCTAATCGAAGAGCTTGAGATGTGTGTCCTAAACGTGGATGAGTTTACGCATCACTGTCCGAGAACCGCTTCATTTTCTTGCCTTGACCTATCTTTGTGCTCTTCGGATGCACAGCCTGATTTTGATTGGGGGGTGGTCGATGACCTCCATGATAGTGATCACTTTCCCATTCAAATATCATTTTCAGGGCAACTGCCGCCTGAGAGACCACCTCGGTGGTGCTTAGCGCGGGCGCGGTAGCCTGCATTTCAGGAAATGACTGAATTCTCTATCTCAGTCGAGGAGTTTAGGTCTGTAGATGAGGCCGTTGAGTTCTTCTCCGGCAACCTCATCGTCGTGGGCCTGACTACTATTCCTAGGACGTCTGGCCGTTTTGCACGCCCACCACTCCCATGGTGGTCGGCTGAGTGTGAGACGGCCCTCAAACAGAAGCGTTATGCCTACATGCGCTATAAGCGCCGCCCGAACGATTTCACTGTCGCTGAATTTCGTCGGGCTAGGGCTAGGTTCCGGTATATTTCGAAGCACGCCCGCACCTCTTCTTGGCGGGCATACGTGTCTTCACTTAACGGGAAGACCCCTTTAGCTAAGGTTTGGAAGCGAGTCAAAAGGATTCGTGGCAAGTTCTCGCAGGACCCCCCTCCCGTTCTCTAGGTGAATGGGACCGCAATCTCGGACCCCGCGTCCGTGGCGGAATCCTTAGCGACCGCTTTCTCCGCATTCTCTAGCCGTGATGCTGCTCCGCCAGCATTCAATGCACGTCGTCATGTCGCGGAAGGCCGCCGGCTGGACTTTCCCTCCAGAGGCGGAGAACCCTTCAACGACAAGTTTACTGTGAGTGAGTTGCGTTCCGCTCTCGCTTCGTGCGCGGACACCGCCCATGGTCCGGACGATGTCCCGTACGCCATGCTTCGACACCTGGGTGTGCGAGGCATGGCCTTTCTGTTAGATCTGTTCAACAGGATCTGGGTGGAAGGTCTTCTCCCAGACTCCTGGCGAATCGCTACTGTGCTCGCCTTTCGCAAGCCGGGAAGAGTTCACTCTACTCCAACCGGTTTCCGCCCAATCTCTCTAAACTCTTGCGTGTGCAAGTTGATGGAGAGATTGGTAAATGTTAGATTAGCCTATTACCTGGACAGCGGAGGCCATCTGTCTTCTGCACAGTGCGGCTTCCGTAAGTTTCACTCCACGTCGGATGCTCTGCTCCGACTGGAAAATGCCGTCTGCGAGGCTTTCCTTCGTAGACAGCACTACGCCACGGTGTTTTTTGATCTGGAGAAGGCCTATGATACCGCATGGCGATACGGTATCATGGAGACTCTCCACACGATGGGGGCGAGGGGACGCCTCCCAATGTTTATATCTGAATTTTTGCGAGATCGTCGATTCCGCGTACGGGTGGGGGGAGCCCTCTCTGCCCCAAAGGAGCAGGAAGAGGGTGTCCCGCAGGGAAGTGTCCTCAGTGTCACACTCTTTGCCCTGAGCATCAACTGCATTACTTCGGTGCTGCCGAAAGATGTTCTCGCTACGCTCTACGTGGACGACCTTTCGATCTCCTTTGGCGCGGCTCAGAAGCTACCTTTGGAGCGTCGACTCCAACAAGCATTGAACTGCGTCTCTTGCTATGCCGAAGCGCACAGGTTTCGGTTTTCTTTGGACAAGACTAAAGTGGTGAACTTCTGCCGCCATCCACGGCTTCACCCCGACCCAGATTTGTTTCTTAATGGGGTGCGCCTGGATGTGGTTGAGTCGCACCGTTTTCTTGGTCCTATATTCGACCGACGCCTCACCTGGGAGGCTCATATTCGCAGCCTTAGGGTCTCTTGTACTTCGCCATGGACATTCCCCGTTCCGTGACGTTCAGCGCTTACGGCGCTAATAGGGCTACTGCCTTACTTTTTTATCGATCCTTTGTTTGCTCGAAGCTCGACTACGGAATCAAGTTTTATGCATCTGCAGGCGAGCGTTTATTGCGGAACGTGGATTCGATCACCACATTGGCCTTCGCCTTGCGACAGGTGCCTTCCGCACTTCCCCCATTGAGAGCCTGTTGGTCGATGCTAGGGAGATGCCACTCGCTCTGCGCCACGTGCAGTGCATCACTAGCCTTTACGCGCGAGCCCGGCGCCTTCCTCAGTCGACAACAGCTCTCACTGCATCCACAGCTGATCTCGATGGGGCGTATGCCGCCGAAAGACGCGTTTCATACCCTTAGCCCTTTGGGTTTAGGGCCAAGAAACTCCTTCGAGAGGTAGATTATAGCTCTCAAGCCGGCGGCGCCGCTGGTTCTGCGCAGGACGCCACCTGGAGGATACCACATTTGGCAATTTGTCACCACGCCTTTACTCCCAAAGCTTGTACTGCGCCGAGAGTATAGCGTTCGACCTTTTTGGAGCACACATCGTGTCACGCTGAAAGCGTGCCAGTGTACATATACGGATGGCTCCAAGTCCCAAGAGGGGGTCGGCTTCCACGCCGTATCCCCTCTGTTTGGAGTCAGCGTTTCTACCAGGTGCTGCGTCTGTCCTCACGGCCGAGCTGGTGGCAATACACCACTCGGTACGGGAGATTACGCGACGTGCCCGGTTGGGAGACCGGATTGTGATCTATAGCGACTCACAAAGTGCGCTGAGTGCTCTCGAGGCATTGGAATCTCCGCATTCCATGGTTCGCGATATCCGTGACGCCATGGTTTTGGCGAGCCGGGCAGATGTCGAGATTATCTTCTGCTGGGTTCCTAGGCATGTAGAAATTGTGGGGAATGAGCGCGCCGATCAGGGCGCCAAAGAGTTCGTGAGGACTCTGCGACCGAAACAGTGTTTCGCTTTTCCTCACACCGACTACATGGCATGAATACGGGCAGCTCTTCGGACTGCTTGGCAAAAAAGGTGGGAGACAGTCGAAGGGACCATAAAGTTGCGTGCCATTGCGCCGCGACTGTTCCTATGGACCTATTCCCCAATTCCGCGGTGGCTTCAGGTCGCTTTCTGTCGTCTCTGAATCGGGCACACTCGTGTGACACATTGCTATTTGATGGAGCGCGCGCCGTTGCCCTATTGCAACGAAGGCGTCGTCCCCCAGACTGTTAGGCACATTCTTGTCGAATGTCCCAGTCTTAGTGATCTTCGCGCACGACACCTTTCCCGGTACCGAGATGGGCGGGGTCGCTACCGCCTGTCCCTTGTACTCGGGACGAGTGCGTGCACATTGACTGGTGGACTTGTTGATTTTGGGGGGAGGCTGGCCTTCTCCCTTTCATTTAACCAGGTCTAATTATTGTTTTTGTTATTGTTTTTGTTATTGTTATTGTTATTTCATATTACTGTTGTTTCCTGTTCAATTTTTTAAAAGTAGCCTAGAACCAGGCTGTTTGCTTACGGCGACTTATGCCTAAGTTGGCAGTCGCCAGATAGCCTCTAAATTAAAAAAAAAAAAAGAATTCTCTATATTAGTCGAGGAGTTTAGGTCGGTAGATGAGGCCGTTGAGTTCTTCTGCAACTTCATTGCCGTGGGCCTCACTACTATTCCTAGGACGTCTAGCCGTTTTGCACGCTGACCAATCCCATGGTGGTCGGCCGAGTGTGAGATGGCCCTCAAACAGAAGCGTTATGCCTACATGCGCTATAAGCGCTGTCCGAACGATTTCACTGTCGGTGAATTTCTTGGGGCTAGGGCTAGGTTCCGGTATATTTCAAAGCACGCTCGCCGCTCTTCTAGGCGAGCAAACGTATCTTCACTTAACGGGAAGACCCCTTAAGCTGAGGTGTTGAAGCAAGTCAAATGGATTCGGGGCAAGTTCTCGCAGGACCCTGTCCCGTTCTCCAGGAGAATGGGACTGCAAGCTCGGACCCCGCATCCGTCGCCGAATCCTTTGCGACCGCTTTTTCCACATTTTCTAGCCGTGAAGCTTCTTCGCCTGCATTCAATGCATGTCGTGATTTCCCGGACGTACGCTGGCGGGACTTTACCTCCAGAAGCAGAAAACCCTTCAACGACCAGTTTACTGTGAGTGAGTTTCATTCCGCTCTCGCTTCGTGCGCAGACACCACCATATGGATCGGACGATGTCCCGTGCGCCAGGCTTCGACACCTGGGTAATCGAGGCATGGATTTCTGTTAGATTTGTTTAACAGGATCTGGGTGAAAGGTCTTCTTCCAGACTCCTGGCGAATCGCTACTGTGCTCGCCTTTCGCAAACCGGGGAGAAATCACTCTACTTTGAATGGTTTCCGCCAAATCTCTCTAAACTCTTGCGTGTGCAAGTTGATAGAGAAATTGGTAAATGTTAGATTAGCCTTTTTCCTCGACAGCGGAGGCCATCTGTCTTCACGCACATTGTGGCTTCCGCAAGTTCCACTCCACGTCGGATGCTCTGCTCCGACTGGAAAATGCCGTCTGCAAGGCTTTCCATCGTAGACAGCACTACGCCACGGTGTTTTTTGATCTGGAGAAGGCCTATGATACCGCATGGCGATACGGTATCATGGAGACTCTCCACACGATGGGGGCGAGGGGACGCCTCCCAATGTTTATATCTGAATTTTTGCGAGATCGTCGATTCCGCGTACGGGTGGGGGGAGCCCTCTCCGGCCCAAATGAGCAGGAAGAGGGTCTCCCACAGGGAAGTGTCCTCAGTGTCACACTCTTTGCCTTAAGCATCAACGGCATCACCTCGTTGATTTCGAAAGATATTCTCGCTACGCTCTACGTGGACAAACTTTTGATCTCTTTTGGCGTGGCTTAGATGCCAACTTTAGAGGGTCGACTCCAACAGGCATTGAACCGCGTCTCTCGCTATGCCAAAGTGCACAGGTTCCGGTTTTCTTTGGCCAAGACTAAGGTGGTGCACTTCTGCCGCCATCCACGGCTTCACCCCGACCCAGATTTGTTTCTTAATGGGGTGCGCCTGGATGTGGTTGAGTCGCCCCGTTTTCTTGGTCCTATATTCGACCGACGCCTCACCTGGGAGGCTCATATTCGCAGCCTTAGGGTCTCTTGTATTTCGCCATGGACATTCCCCGTTCCGTGACGTTCAGCGCTTACGGCGCTAATAGGGCTACTGCCTTACTTTTTTATCGATCCTTTGTTTGCTCGAAGCTCGACTACGGAATCAAGTTTTATGCATCTGCAGGCGAGCGTTTATTGCGGAACGTGGATTCGATCCACCACATTGGCCTTCGCCTTGCGACAGGTACCTTCCGCACTTCCCCCATTGAGAGCCTGTTGGTCGATGCTAGGGAGATGCCACTCGCTCTGCGCCACGTGCAGTGCATCACTAGCCTTTACGCGCGAGCCCGGCGCCTTCCTCAGTCGACAACAGCTCTCACTGCATCCACAGCTGATCTCGATGGGGCGTATGCCGCCGAAAGACGCGTTTCATACCCTTAGCCATTTGGGTTTAGGGCCAAGAAACTCCTTCGAGAGGTAGATTATAGCTCACAAGCCGGCGGCGCCCCTGGTTCTGCGCAGGACGCCACCTGGAGGATACCACATTTGGCAATTTGTCACCACGCCTTTACTCCCAAAGCTTGTACTGCGCCGAGAGTATAGCGTTCGACCTTTTTGGAGCACACATCGTGTCACGCTGAAAGCGTGCCAGTGTACATATACGGATGGCTCCAAGTCCCAAGAGGGGGTCGGCTTCCACGCCGTATCCCCTCTGTTTGAAGTCAGCGTTTCTACCAGGTGCTGCGTCTGTCCTCACGGCCGAGCTGGTGGCAATACACCACTCGGTACGGGAGATTACGCGACGTGCCCGGTTGGGAGACCGGATTGTGATCTATAGCGACTCACAAAGTGCGCTGAGTGCTCTCGAGGCATTGGAATCTCCGCATCCCATGGTTCGCGATATCCGTGACGCCATGGTTTTGGCGAGCCGGGCAGATGTCGAGATTATCTTCTGCTGGGTTCCTAGGCATGTAGAAATTGTGGGGAATGAGCGCGCCGATCAGGGCGCCAAAGAGTCCGTGAGGACTCTGCGACCGAAACAGTGTTTCGCTTTTCCTCACACCGACTACATGGCATGAATACGGGCAGCTCTTCGGACTGCTTGGCAAAAAAGGTGGGAGACAGTCGAAGGGACCATAAAGTTGCGTGCCATTGCGCCGCGACTGTTCCTATGGACCTATTCCCCAATTCCGCGGTGGCTTCAGGTCGCTTTCTGTCGTCTCTGAATCGGGCACACTCGTGTGACACATTGCTATTTGATGGAGCGCGCGCCGTTGCCCTATTGCAACGACTGCGTCGTCCCCCAGACTGTTAGGCACATTCTTGTCGAATGTCCCAGTCTTAGTGATCTTCGCGCACGACACCTTTCCCGGTACCGAGATGGGCGGGGTCGCTACCGCCTGTCCCTTGTACTCGGGATGAGGGCGTGCACATTGACTGGTGGACTTGTTGATTTTGGGGGGAGGCTGGCCTTCTCCCTTTCATTTAACCAGGTCTAATTATTGTTTTTGTTATTGTTTTTGTTATTGTTATTGTTATTTCTTATTACTGTTGTTTCCTGTTCAATTTTTTAAAAGTAGCCTAGAACCAGGCTGTTTGCTTACGGCGACTTATGCCTAAGTTGGCAGTCGCCAGATAGCCTCTAAATTAAAAAAAAAAAAAGAATTCTCTATCTTAGTCGAGGAGTTTAGGTCGGTAGATGAGGCCGTTGAGTTCTTCTGCAACTTCATTGCCGTGGGCCTCACTACTATTCCTAGGACGTCTAGCCGTTTTGCACGCTGACCAATCCCATGGTGGTCGGCCGAGTGTGAGATGGCTCTCAAACAGAAGCGTTATGCCTACATGCGCTATAAGCGCCGTCCGAACGATTTCACTGTCGGTGAATTTCTTGGGGCTAGGGCTAGGTTCCGGTATATTTCAAAGCACGCTCGCCGCTCTTCTAGGCGAGCAAACGTGTCTTCACTTAACGGGAAGACCCCTTAAGCTGAGGTGTGGAAGCAAGTCAAATGGATTCGTGGCATGTTCTCGCAGGACCCTCTCCCGTTCTCCAGGAGAATGGGACTGCAAGCTCGGACCCCGCATCCGTCGCCGAATCCTTTGCGACCGCTTTTTTCACATTTTCTAGCCGTGAAGCTTCTTCGCCAGCATTCAATCCATGTCGTGATTTCCCGGACGTACGCTGGCGGAACTTTACCACCAGAAGCAGAAAACCCTTCAACGACCAGTTTACTGTGAGTGAGTTTCATTCCGCTCTCGCTTCGTGCGCAGACACCACCATATGGATCGGACGATGTTCCGTGCGCCAGGCTTTGACACCTGGGTGATCGAGGCATGGATTTCTGTTAGATTTTTTTAACAGGATCTGGGTGAAAGGTCTTCTTCCAGACTCCTGGCGAATCGCTACTGTGCTCGCCTTTCGCAAACCGGGGAGAAATCACTCTACTTTGAATGGTTTCCGCCAAATCTCTCTAAACTCTTGCGTGTGCAAGTTGATAGAGAAATTGGTAAATGTTAGATTAGCCTTTTTCCTCGACAGTGGAGGCCATCTGTCTTCACGCACATTGTGGCTTCCGCAAGTTCCACTCCACGTCGGATGCTCTGCTCCGACTGGAAAATGCCGTCTGCAAGGCTTTCCTTCGTAGACAGCACTACGCCACGGTGTTTTTTCGATCTGGAGAAGGCCTATGATACCGCATGGCGATACGGTATCATGGAGACTCTCCACACGATGGGGGCGAGGGGACGCCTCCCAATTTTTATATCTGAATTTTTGCGAGATCGTCGATTCCGCGTACGGGTGGGGGGAGCCCTCTTCGGCCCAAAGGAGCAGGAAGAGGGTCTCCCACAGGGAAGTGTCCTCAGTGTCACACTCTTTGCCTTAAGCATCAACGGCATCACCTCGTTGATTTCGAAAGATATTCTCGCTACGCTCTACGTGGACAAACTTTTGATCTCTTTTGGCGTGGCTTAGATGCCAACTCTAGAGGGTCGACTCCAACAGGCATTGAACCGCGTCTCTCGCTATGCCGAAGTGCACAGGTTCCGGTTTTCTTTGGCCAAGACTAAGGTGGTGCACTTCTTCCGCCATCCAAGGCTTTACCTCGACCCAGATTTGTTTCTTAATACGGTGCGCCTGGATGTGGTTGAGTCGCACCGTTTCCTTGGTCTTGTATTCAACCGACGCCTCACCTAGGAGGCTCATATTCAGAGCCTTAACGGCTCTCGTACCCGCGCCATGGACATTCTCCGTTCCGTGAAGTTCAGCACTTGGGGCACTGATACGGCTACTGCTCTACTTTTTATCGATCCTTTGTTCGTTTGAAGCTTGACTACGGATGTGAGTTTTATGCATCCGCAGCCGAGCGTTTATTGCGGAAGGTGGATTCGATCCCCCACACTGGCCTTCGCCTTGCGACCGGTGCCTTCCGCACTTCCCCCATTGAGAGCCTGTTGTTCGATGCTTGGGAGATGCCACTCGCTTTGCGCCGCGTGCAGTGCATCGCTCGCCTGTACGCGCGAGCCCGGCGCCTCCCTCAGTCGCCAACAGCTCTCATTGCATCCGCAGCTGATCTCGATGGTGCCTATGACGCCGAGAGACGAAAATCATACCCTAAGCCCTTTGGGTTTAGGGCCAGAAAACTCCTTTAAAAGCTAGATATAGCTCTCTGGCTAGTGGCGCCCCTAGTTCTGCCCAGGAAGCGACCCTGGAGGGTACGACTTTTAGCTATTTGTCGCCACGCCTCTGCTCCTAATGCTTCTACGGCGCCGGGATTACTGCGTTCGACCTTTTTAGAGCATACCTCCTGTCACCCTGAAACCATGCCAATGTATACGGATGGCTCCATCTCCCAAGAGGGGGTCGGCTTCCACGCCGTATCCGTTCTGTTTGAAGTTAGCGGGGCTCTGGCAGGCGCTGCGTTTGTCTTCACGGCCGAGTTGGTGGCAATACTCCACTCGGTACGGGACATTACGCGACATGCCTGGCTCGGAGACCAGATTGTGATCTATAGCGACTCACAAAGCGCCCTGAGTTCTTTCGGGGCATTGAAATCTTCGCATCTCCTGATTCGCGATATCCGTAACGCCACGGTTAATGGCAAGCCGGGCAGATGTCGAGATTATCTTCTGTTGGTTTCCTGGACATGTAGGAATTGCGGGGAATGAGCGCGCGGATGAGGGCGCCAAAGATTCCGCGAGAACTCTGCGACCAGACCAGCGTTTCGCTCTTCCTTACACCGACTACATGGCAGGAATACGGGCAGCTCTTCTGACTGCTTGGCAAAGAAAATGGGAGACGGTCGAAGGGAACTTAAAGTTGCGTGCCATTGCGCCGCGACTGTTCCCATGGACCTATCCCCCAATGCCGCGGTGGCTTTAGGTTGCTTTCTGTCGTCTCCGAATCGGGCACACTCGTGTGATGCATCGCTATTTGATGGATCGCGCGCCGTTGCCCTATTGCGACGACTGCGTCGTCCCCCAGACTGTTCGGCACATTCTTGTCGAATGTCCCTGTCTGGGTGATCTTCGCGCACGTTACCTGTCCTGGTATCGGGATGGGCGGGCTCGCTACCGCAGGTCCTTTGTACTCGGGACGAGTGCGTTCACATTGACTGGTGGACTTGTTTATTATTTGGTGTAGGCTGGCCTTTTCCTTTTCATTCATCTAGGTTTAGTTTTTGTTTTGGTTATTGTTTTGTTATTGTTTTGAAGTTGTTATTGTTTTGTTATTGTTATTGTTTTCTTTTTATTGTTGTTTCCTCTTTAAATTTTTTAAAGTAGCCTCGAACTAGGTTGTTTGTTTACGGCTACTTATGTCTAAGTGGCCAGTCGCCATATAGCCCCTTAAGCAAAAATGATAACTTAATACAAGAAATATTTGTGTCAAATAAAACGGTGACAGAAATATTTGAGTGGGCTAATGTGAAAGTTTTTTTCAGAAATTTTACTCGAAACCATTTGCCTAAAAGATATATGAACATTTAGTAAAGCCAGTGGAAATTGCTCAAGAAAGTTTGAAAATAATGATGGAAGAAAGTAAAGTATGACGGCTGAAAAATTGGATGGATAACTACATTTAACTCACTCCACAAAGCAATGTCATTTAAAGGAGATAGGCAAAGTTTTACGAAATACATTTGGAACATAATATCAACATTCGTTAATTTCTCCTTTCTCAACAAATAATAAACAATTTTTATTACGATTATTTAAGGAGACAAAAGAAATGGTTTATATAGAATAATATTAAATGTTTTTTTATATTGGATTAGTCCTGGCAAAAAGAAACAATAACCAGCCGAAAGAGGTCTATCATTCACATAAGAGTCTCTTCTGTGTTTTTAAGGATATGAATGGTATAAACCATTATTAACTTCTTAAACAAAATCAGATTAATACCAAGTAGCTTTGGTCTGCTTAGATGTACCTTATACATTCAATTTTGGGAGAAAAAATACATTATTCAATATAAGACCAGTGGTCAATAAACACTGCTCATTCATCAAGACAACGCCGGACCACATATCAGAAGAGATGCAGCTTAACCTAACAATTGTGATACATGCTAATGAGTAATCGTCCATACTCACCCGACATAGCCCCATTAGATTACTCCTATTAATGAATCAGCTAATAAGAATGAGGAAGTCAGAAAAGAAAAGGACGAAACAACCAAAGCCAAACGATTTTTACATAAATGGTATTTAAAACTTTGTAGTAAGAGAGAAACTAATGGTAGAACCTAGTAGAAACTATATTAATTATTAAATTTATAACTACCCAGTTAAATATAAATCAATTTAAAGATTTGTTTGATTCTTATCAATAATATAAAGATATAGATACCAAAAATGCTGCATTAATTCGAAGATGAACTATTACTCAAGTATATTAACTAAATAAAGGGTCACCCACCATAAACGGGCCTGCACACACTTTTTGTGATATATCCTTTATTCATGCACTAATCACCCTTACTTTGCAGGACATGACAGAAGCAACGCCTGTGAACACAACTAGATTTCAATGGGAGCTCCAGCAAAGGATATACTATGTCAAACATTACTACAGGCAGGCTCGTTCTATAAAGTGCAGGACACTTTCGTGCATCAGTTCGAATATGAAAAAGCCCCCTCTAAGAGAAGGATTCAGGACTAGGTGTACCCCTTCGAGAACTAAGGGACAGTGGAGAACCTCATTGCATTCAATGATAACCAATGGCCTCATAGAACTATACAGTTTTTTCCTGGTTAAAACAGAAGGAGGAATGTCTCAAATCTTACACCCCGTTTCACAACACATATCCAAGCAGAACATTTAGCGCTTAGATATTTCTATTATAGATTAAAATAGAGTAATAAAATATAAATTAAAAGGTATAATTTAGGCACAATCATAGAAGAACTTCTCTTTAAACCAAGATGAATTGTGTAGCCTTGAATATTCAGTTAGATAAAGAGGGCTAGATTTAGAAGTAGAAATAAAACAACGTACATATAGAAACAAGAGGGTTGCGATTGCAATATATGTAGTAGTAACTTTGATTTGCAAATTTTATATATTGGAAAAATATTGAAATGACCTATAGAAGTTAAAGTAAAAACAGATACCTTTGTTATTTGAATTGTATTAGTTAACACAGTTTTTACTAGCAATGGATATCAATTTTATTTGTTCTTCCATTAACTGGCGCAAAAAATGGTCGCCTCTGAGGTTAGGGGTTTATCGAAATACGCAGGAAATTAATGAAATAAAATTTTTCAATATGGTAGATTGTTTGCATATGGCATCCTGTTCCAGCTATTATTTCTAGTGCTTCTTGAATATGATTTCGCGTCCTATTTTCTAATTCCTATCAGTTTTTAACTTGTCTTTTGCTCTCCGGGTTGCCGTTTTCTAACCCCTTTCCAACATTTATGCGTACTGTGCATTGTTTTCTTCTACGCTCCGAACGAGTTCACCATAGGGGCTTAAAAGCAAGGAGCTCCCAATATAACTTTTCTCTGAAGAGCTCAAGTAGGCTTTTTACTAAGCCTGGATGGACCGTTGGCCTGAAACACCAATTGGTTGAGTTGTGTCTCTTAGAATAAGATATCATTCCCTTGTACTAATAAAGCAAGAATAAAGCCAAATTAATTAAAATGAAATTATAAACCATTTTATAGTATACACAATAAACACGCATGATCTGCCGTTTTCGATCGATCATGAGACAGCTGTATCCAAATTTCTCATGAGTTTAAGATTCTTGTCATGTCGCGGGAATGATTGAAAGAAATATAATATTAGAGAACCGCGAGATAAAATATTTCAATGAATCCTAGAGAAGGTAAAATCTAATGACAAAATATCACTGCTTCATTAGAGCAAAAAACAAAAGGCAATATAAACGTATAGGAAATTAGATATGATTATAAAAAAATCAGTCTAATATATTTGGCTGAGATGTTTTGGCTTGGGAATATAAACGACACGTAAATAAAAGAGCCAGTTTGGCAAGGATCCAACTCTGCACCCTCTTCAGATATCTTAACTTTCCAATAAGAAAGGAGAAAAATGTATTAATCTATCTTACAAAACCTTTATTACACCTCTCTCTCCGCCTATATACCACACAAAGCTATACTCCTCTAAACAATCCACAACAAAGCCAATTACATTATTGCATTAACAAGAAGGTGGGAATTCTTCACCCAGGAAACTGCATGAGATAAAAAATTTAGATTCCACTAATACATGTAGTCCTGAACAATATTGGCAATATAACCAGCGTGAAAGTATTAGAAAACTTAAACAATAACGATGAGGTGAGAATAAAACTATTTCCCAGCGGAAAAGGAAACATTTACGTTGAACACATTCAGAAATACTGACATTATCCAAAAAAAATTATGATTAGTAAAGGAAAAGATTATTCCAAAAATAATCAATAAAAATAGTGTCTAAACAGATAATTTAAAAATATACCATTACTCATAATTAAAACACTAGTAATCTAACCGTTAATAAACAAATTATTTATTGGGTACAAATAAATATTAATGTGCATATCAATATTTCTAATATTTTTAGACTGAAATAAAAACATCTACTATTATTTTACTCTCAGACAACTGCCCTATTCATCTTGGCAAAAGTGAAATGAGGGAAAAGATGATGTAACTCCAAAGAAAAATTAAAAACAAAAGGTAGGCCATAACTTCCAAAACGAATTAATGTCCAAAAGTTAAGGGGAAAACGTGATTCAGATCATAACAAAATAAGGAGGCGCAACTGCATTTCTCCACGCAAGGGACTTCAATCCAGGTCGAATGGGGTTCCACTTTGCCAAAATAGTACCCCTGAGAAAAGTTGGTAGGTAGAAAGGCATACAAAAGGAAATCCTTCGAAACATTTATCCGAAAGATGATTGTGGCAACTACGACACTGATCGACATCTCGAGCGGCGATGTATATTATATTTGTAAACCCCCCAAAAGCACAGATATAACGCAACAGGAGTGTCATCTACCGGAAGCTTAATTTTTGGACTTACCATCTTTTCAAATAGATCTGTGAGGAAATCATGGGAAACCAAAAGTGGTGGAAATAATTTTATTTAGGATTAGGAGAGACAAGAGTAAAAACCAATATGCCTACAGGGGCATTTTCAACGAGACGAGTATTGCCTAGAAAGCCAAGATAACTAAATCGTTCTTTATAGCGCTAGAAAAGAGGAGAGCAAATAAAAGAAATAGCCGAATATGAATACCCACATTCAAGTTTGCCTCCGCTGCACAATTTGAATCAGAACGCAACTGAAGACTTCAAGGCGAAGGAAATGGCCTAAATCGAATGCATTGGAAAAGGACACGAGTGGCGGGAAGTAAGCTCACAGGTTGAGAAGTGCTCAAATTATGTAAAGCCAAAATCATGGACCAATGACCATGCCCTGCCCAATAAGAAATCATAAAAACACTGCAGGAGAAAAGAAAGTAGAAAATGGTACATTCAGGCGCCCGTGCATCGAGAAACGCCCCCACAAGAACAACTAAACCCTAGCTGATGACTTATCTC